>OY804596.1:37583343-37890652 GCA_963680895.1 Fragum sueziense
CATGCATGCCCATAAACATAAGAACATGCGTGCAAGGGGAAATATGAGTCGGTTTTATCAGATGTCGAAAATGAGTTCGACATAGAATCAAGGGTAACAACTGCAGACAGACGATCGATTCCCGCCAAACAAAGTTGTGTCCCTTTTACTTTTTATTGCACATCGTTTTTCAACGAAAACTCGTAATGCAGCTTTCAAGTTTTTCTTTCTTTCTTTTTTTCTCTTCTTTTTTTTTTTTTTTTTTTTTTTTTTTTTTTTTTTTTTTTTCGTTTTTATGAAAAGCTGCGATACTCAGTTGACAAAAACTTATTTTACCGAACTTAATGGTTCATTCACGGGTGAGCATCAGGGGAGCTACCTCGAAAATGTGTTAACGTAAATTTGTTCCCACGCCACATCCGGTAATGGTCGAGGTAGTGGAAATCCCCGTATTTTGACAAACGGACAAAGGTGAGCTCTCGCTTTTACTTGTTTTTTTTTTTTTTTTTTTTTTTTTTTTTTTTTTTCCAAAGAGCGCATTACTTAAAAATCTGGCGATGCAGTGCAATGCTACCATGTTTTAGCAATGCATGAAGACCGAAAACCCCATTATATAGTGGAAAATACGAGCAGGACGACATTAATTCCAGGACTGGTGGATTGCATTTTCGCCCTGTGTTGACATATCGGCAGGCATCTCGAGGCAGATATTGTACTTTATTTTCAGTCTTTGACCACTATCACATGTTTTGATGCAACGAGCAGTCAAATTGACTACAATGAAGCAAAGATTTCAGAAGTTCTGGTCTCCTGAACAGATTACCTGCCCAAAAACTAATTCGAGTTGTTCCCAGACCATCGAGGTAGCGGTAATTTATCGAAATAGTTCCCATGCGTCCAAAACATCTAGCCTTCTGATATATTGATGTGTTGATACAATTTAATGATTCTGGGCAGCGAACTAATGGCTAGTTGGTGAAAATCTGTTCCGCTAGTCACAGAACTGTGATGCACGTGCAAAAAAAAATGAAAGGGAGAGCTCACCTTTGTCCGTTTGTCAAAATACGAGGATTTCCATTACCTCGACATTCACGGATGTGGTGTGGGAACAAATTTAGGTTAACACATTTTCGAGGTAGCTCCTCTGATGCCCACCCGTGTGGTAGGTTCAGCACGCAAACGTCTAAATTAGCAACTATCGTTGCCTTTATGCTTTTCGGAACATTGCTCGAATGAATATCGACAGTGGTGGATCCAGATGGGAGTTCGGGGGTTCAAAAGAACTCCATCTGTAGACTGATTATTTCATTTTCAAGCAAAAATTGGGTCAAAATTTTGTAACATTTGGAAAAAGAACTCCCCTAATTATATACTCGAACCCCTTCACATAAATCTTAGATCCATCGCAGATCGAAATCGAAATCAAATTACTAAGAAATAAACGATGAATGCGACAAGATAAATGTAAGAAAAATACAAAAAGAGAATGAAATGAGTCAAAATCCGATTTTCATACATGTGCTAGAGGCTATATGAACGAATATAGGATCCATTGTTTGTTATAGTCAGCCCCAAAATTGTTCAAAGTTTTTAACTTCAATGACCGCTAAACATAGGAAGGTTTATGATAGGGGGAGCAACTGTTTAAGTAAATGGAACCCGAGCGTAATCATAATTCTAAGAAGCCGTTTCCTGCAATCTGGGCACTTTCAGACAGCATGTTTATGCCTGGACCATTCTTGAATGAAAATACATGTATGGGTGTATTATTGGGGCCATAGGATATGCTCCCCCTTCTAAACTATTGGGGGCCCTGGTCCCCCTACCCCACCCACCCCCTCTTCCTACGCCAGTGCTAAGCATAAACAAGATCAGTTGTTTTAAAATGATATCAAGAAACGGCCTGGAGAAAGGACAATCAATTTCTCCATTTCCAATAACGTTTTCTATCCAGAAAGACAACAACAATGTAAAGTTTCATACACTTGAAATTATCTCCCGCAATATCTTTGAATTTGGACCGGTCTAAAATCATGCCATCTTATAACTGGTTTAATTATCTAGCACGAGCCTTTTTAAGACAGAGCTAATGAATGCATGTTAAAACATTACGAACAAAAGAAAACAAATAACACATACAAACAACGAAGTAAGAATTTGCACCACAGAGAAAACGTGTAGGCCCCTCAGTGTTCTAACCAGCCAAATAAGCTGAATCGGCCCCAATACAGCTTTATCTAAATCAGTTTAGGCCACTAGCCTACAGTTTCAAAATAACCCCACAGCTAAATTTCTTCAAAATGGTCACCAAAATAGAGGAATTTGAGGTATTTCGAGTCAAAGACTGATGAATTTAGGCATTTTGTACTATGAATTTGCATAAAAAGATAACGGGAAAAGAAGAAATTTCTTCAGAATGGACACCAAAATACAGGAATTTTAGGTATTTCATGTTTTTATTCACAATCATTTTCATAGACACTGTATTGTAAGATTTGACGATATTTATTGAATTTGCCACTATACAGCTTCAGATTATTTTGGGGAGAACCCTGGCCCCTATTTCATGGCATTTTGGTACAAGAAAGGAAACTGCTCGTTATAACCCCTGTCCGAAAAGACCAAAACGTGTAAAAATTAACTCAATTGAAATTACCATCTTCAGCATCTTCATGTCTTTGGGCAAGTTTAAAAAAATGGTAGACTTCTAGATTTATCATGAAATTGTGGACATGCAAACTGCAGCCAGAGCTACAGAGAGCCTACGCCTAAGAATGGTACAAGGGCTTTTTAACGAATTACCACACAGCTAAGCTAGTGACTCTTTTTTACTCCCTACATGATGATGGCTTAGGAAAACTCATAGGCGTAGGAAGAGGGGGCAGGGGAGCCTCCCCCCAATAATTTAGAAAAGGGGCCTCACCCCTATGCCCCCCCCCCCCATAATACACCCATATTTCCATTTACTTTAAAAACATTTGCCCCCCCCCCCCCCATGTTATAAACCTTCCTACGCCACTGAAACTTTGTGGCAAATGAAGAAATTGCTTGTGACAAGCAATTTCTTCATTTCCCGCAATGTTTTCTACGTTAACTTTGATTCGCTTGAAATTGTCGTCTGCAACATCTTTGAATTTAGACAAGTCTAAAATTTTACCGTCTGGTACTGGGTGAAATAGTAAAATGTTATCAATTGTTGATCAAACCCCATGTTGCGAGTACGCATTGGAATCATCTCGTCACATGATTTGGATTAACGAATTTAGAATATCTTTACCACGTCTATCTGTCTATTTTCTTTTCGAAACTCTTGCAAAGATTTACACTATACTTTAGGGGAGACTGAGTATTTCTCATGTTTGAAAAATACAGCAAAGCCACCGTCTCGAAGTTCTTTACATGGCTTGTTTTGATTGGTCACTGTAGCCAAGGCAACAAAAGCAAAAAAATCAATAAATGTTAATCAACAATAACACTTTTCTACATTTAGAAACAATAGAAGAGTGTTTTATGAGCATAATATTAGAAAATTTAGTCTTGAAACAGTTTTTGACCAAAGAGATCATTCACTTGGCGAAATTTGTTAAATAGGTCAATAGGTCTAAGTCAATTAGGTCAGCCAATGAAATCAATCGTAACATAAACAGATATCTTCTGATATTCAGTCGTAGCCGTGGTTTCGTATAAATTTTTAATAAAATATCGGAAAAAAGTAATAATTCCACAATGGACGTTTAATCTGGTGTTTTATTTCTGTGTTTATATCAAAATAAGTCTATCCTCTGCTACATCTATGGACAAAATCCAATTTTCTCATTTGTTTGTGAAAAGAAGATTTAGCATGGCGCGTTTAAAAATGAAGAAGAAAGAAATGTCAAGAAGATATTTATCCATATTCCTGCTCTTTCAAATTCTATGTAAAATATGTCACAGTTTAGAAACAGTTGAAAGTCACAGTCAAGGTAATGTGATGGTTTCATTACTATTTTCATAATGGATTTTACACATTCACTGTTTTGTTTACACTTGACAAATCTGTTATTTTCCCATTTATGGCAAGTGTGGTTCTAACATTGCAAACATAATTTTGAACAAGAATCTGTGGTCCTTGCTTTGCATCTGGTGGTGTTACTAGATGATAATTTAATGTAGAGAATTTGTAAATAATTATTTTGCTTAGACTGCATGTTGCATCACCACATGTTTGCAATGAAAGGATATTGTTCAATTTAAAGATCCAATTTAAAAACAAAACTCTTTTCATTCCTTGACCCTTGTTTTACCAAAAAGAAACTAAAATCTTTTTACAGTACAACCATAAACTAATTTATGTCCTGTAATGAATTTATTTAGTGTGATTACTGATAGAAATCTTGCTTAAATTGTATAATGTCATTGTGATCATGATGTGTAATTAGGTCATCACCATGTCAGCATTACGAGATTGTTTAGGAATGATTCATAGATTCACAGGGTTTTAACAGACACAAGAAATTTGCATCGTGTACGCAAAATCATGGTAGCGAGACTCATCAAATTTGAAGACCTGCCATCCCCCGGGACGCAACTTCAAGTCCGTATTAATGACTTAGATCTAGATCAACTGTAGACAAGATCGAAAACAAAATTTAAATATCGATGAACAAAACAGTGTCAGAAAGGTCCCATTCACGCACATATGTGCGTAATTCACGTACAGAAAAGAAAATTCACGCACACAAATTCTGGGTAAAGGGTGCATGCACGCACTGGTTTCATAGAAAGGAAACAGCTGTAAAACATATTTTCATGAAAAGGTTCTCTTTTTGACAGGAAAAAATATTTCCAAGTCAATGAAAATACATTTTGTTGGTTAAAACTGTTTAAGTAACTATGTAATTGCCCCTTGATGCGTATAACTTTATTGTTTACATTTAGAATGTAATTTTCATGATGCGTAATTATTATGAGCACCCTGATTTCAAAGACACTCGCTGATAGGCTTCAATAAACCAATCAACAAGCATATCTCAAAAGTATTTGATTGTTGTGACACAAACCATGCTGTCTGCTTGCTGTAGAAATAATTGAAACGAAAATGTCAACAGAATGATTGTATTTTCCAAACTGTAAGCATAATAGCAACTGAAAAATGGATGGGAATGACAACTTGTGTTAACTTAATGATGTCCGCTGATTAAGTTTAGATGCAAGTTCAAAAAGGTAAAATGGTTTGAGCAATGGTATTTCTGATCATCTCATGTCAACAAAAGTCTGAAATTCTAACACCTGTCACTGGCCATTACTTAACTGAATCACGTAACCTACAATGGACAATACAAATTCAAATTCTTTTATTCAAGAAAACTCAATGAGAGCATAAAAAGAAACAATATCAATGCACCCCCAATTTTCATTTTGCACTCCCAACTTTTTACTCCAGGGAGTGCATGCACTCCAAAAAAAAAAATTGAGTGGGAACTCTGAAAAGAGCGTGAGAAATATATGTTCAATCATAAGAAATGTTGTTACCAGGTCACAATAAGAAACAAGCCAAAATATTTTGTTCGATTAAGGTTTTCTTGAGTATCGACTTCGAATCAAATGGGCATCAACAAAATAAGATTGATTTTGGCAACTCTCTGTGCTCATTTATGATTATCAAATTTTATTTACAGTTTTGTTTGTTTGAATTGGATGATCTTTTCATGGAGATGAACTTCAAAATTAATGTCGGACATTGGGTCTGACGGAAGTTGTAAAACGAGCACTGAGCACAATTCAATCAGTATGTTTGATGGTCTGCCGGTCTTCGACATGTCCGTCAGTGTGTTGTTGTAGAGGAAAGTAATTGCATGTAGGTCAATTGAAACTAATTATATTACCATAATTATTCTAATAAATGCCCATATTTCAATAAACGTCCATCCCCCAAATCTCGGATGAAAATCTGCTTGCTTCAAGCACAATTTTAGTGAAAAGGGGTGATTCTAATAAACACCCATAAGATATTTGACAGTCTTTATCAATATATTCAAAAGAGCAAATTCGAGAATTTTGGACAGCAGGGATTTTGTTACCTGCGAGTCCTGAGTCCCTGACTCACATTTTTTCTCGGGACTCATTGAAAAATATTTAGTGAGTCCCGGAATGCTAAAATTTTCAATGTGTAATCTACATTGTCTTTCAAAGACTTCTATGTTTTAATATTGGACTCATTCTTTCGAGAACCAGTGGGTCCCAGGACTCTTCCGCATAAAATTGTATTATAACACGTTTCTATAGCGAAAGAAGAACTGCATCAGGTTTTATTTGACCAATAAAGACTCTATTTAATAATGCTTTGTGTATGGGCCAAAATGTCACATGGCGTCAAGGTAATGTCAAATGACTTCATCAATGACGTCACTTAACTGCCAATGCGTTGCCTACACCGAAAACTAGATTATGACAGAATTTCCACAAAATAACACATTTAGAATGTGCGTTTTGTTATTTAGAGTGTTAAAATGGAGATAATAACAAGTTTAGAGGTCTTTATATGCCAAATAAAAACCTCTGTGCTCTGAACTACATGTTAAGGCAAATACCTCGGGGCTGTGCGCCTCGGTTTTTACCTACACATGTAGTCCGTTGCACATCCGTTTTTATTTGGCAAATAAAGACCTCTTAACTTGTTATTATTTCATAAACAAATTCACTGGGACAGTGTTTGGTGCAATTTGAGACATGTGCATGCTACTAGAAGAAATAAAAGATTAATCCTATCTACAGAGCATGTCTCAATTGCACCCCTAACTGTCCATAGGTCCTTTAAACCTTTCTGAAATAAGACCTGCATTCCATTTTACAAACGAAATTACAAACAATTTTTGCGCTAAAAGATTAAACATCATGTTTCAGAACAATTTTCAAAAATTAATAGCGTAATGTTCACCCTTTTTGACAGAACATCGCCAATTCTTTCAAGCTTTTCTAAAACAGGATCTGGTTTTGACATCCCTACATAAGTTTATAACTTTTTTAGTGTTCGACCTACTTTTTGGACCAATGAAAATGCAGTATATTTTAAAATTTCACCTCTATAATTTGCATTAACGGGCTGCCAGCTAGTTTATGTGACATCTATACATAGCCATGCCCTAGTCTCCAATGAACCGCTACCGCTACCGAACAGTAAGTCTGATACAGGGGTTTCAATAACCTGGGCCAAAAGCTAAAGTAGGAGGGGGATTTTCTATCTATTCCCTATTAACCCCATATAAAATGTTCAAAAGTAGCAAGGGGATTGTACTCAAATTCCGTCAAATAGGAGGGGGAAATCCCCACCCCGCCTCTTAATGAAACCGGTGCAGATAGAGTCTGTATAGTAGATTCTACGCTGCTACGCAACATAAACATTCAATGCCCTGCATACATTTGAATGTTTATTTCGCGTAGAATCAACTATACAGCCTCTATCTAATACATAGAATACATATTTCGCTGCTTTTGAACAAATATGATATTTTTTTGATTTTCATTTCAGCTTTCATCCAAACAGATAACCACTTAACATATATCGTAGGAGATGTTAGTTCAGGAATTCCTTTAGAAGTAAGTATATTTCAATAGATAAAATAATAATAACAGTAAAGTAAATCAGAGGGTCAGGTAATGGGGAGTGATGGCTCTCCAAAATGCAATATTTCATTTATTGTTCCTCAAACCCTAAGTTGTGTATACTCATTGGAATCGTCCCATAACATAGCAGTGCTTCTGAAATATTTTGAAAATCTACTTGTCCACGGACAAGTCTTGATCTAAAATTGACTTGTCCGTGTCAAAAATCAACTTGTCCGTACAAAACTCATATATTTTTCCATAGCTTCATTTGTTTATTGCATATCTATTATGACTGTCTAACTATTGACTACAACAAAATTCGTACATACTATCAGTAATTACATTGTATGAAAAAATTGTGAGAAAAAGAAAAAAAAAACATTTTTTATTATAACCGAATTTTTCACTGGTCCACGACACAACCTAGCTTTCAAAATCTGATTGTCCGTACAGGTAAACGCCACAAAACAGACAAGTCTGACAACTCGGGCAACTTATTTCAGAAGCACTGCATAGGGTTTTGGACTTGACAAATTTAGAATATCTTTTCCCCCCTCTCATCTGTTGCTCTATAATATTATCTGCTATCTAGATTGATTTTTGTTTTCTTGTCATTACTGATTATAACATGAGTTCCAAACTTTCCATCTGTTACGTCTGAGTCTGTCAATCCAGGGGTCTCAAGTTCGAACCCCGGCTCGGCCAGTATCCATTCTGACATTTCGACAAAAGTCATTTGTCTCTGAGTCTCACCAATGAGTGTGAATCATCTACTGTATGTGAGAGAGCAGCTGGAGGCTCGGTTTGGATATTGTGGTTGTATTGGTGCAAGAAATACCAGAAACCCATGGTTAGGTGCTCCAGCCGCCGCATAACCATAGAAGTTGAAAACAGCGTAAAACCCCAATAAAATCAAATCCAAACTTTCCAGCAATGCAAAAAAAGGTTGCAGAGACTGGATAAGGCTTGATGGACACCATTTTGAAAAGCCATTATCCTCAGTCTTTTCTGTTGCACTTGATTTTGAATTTTGTAGCCCCTCTGATTTGAATCTGAAGCTTGGCTATATAATGTCTTATGAACTGAGACAAATACAGAACCAAAGATAAGAATCCTGAGGGAGTGATGGCTTTTAAAAATGCAATATTTCTTTTATGTTGTGGGTGCATTTGATGATTTGAAACATGTCAATGAAATGATTCTAATGATTACCACAACATCTTAGTCTGACTCGGTTGTAAACTCAATAGTCAATGAGCAATAGAATTTCAGTTAATTCTAGTGTGGAAAGTATCAGCAATCACACAGTTACATGACAGAGTTTCAGTAAAATTGATTATTTGAACATTTTTCTCCTTTCCTCTCAATACTCTAGAATTTAACAACAGTTTTGAAAATCTTTTGGTATTATTGAATTTGTAAACCTGCTATCATTTATATTACAGGTTAAAATTAACTCTTGCCCTGCTGACTTAAAATTGTGTTTCATACAAATTGCAAATTGAAGAGACATTGTAATAAGTTTATATATCAAGTTTTTCCATTATAATTGTGTAGACAGTAGGTAGTGTAGACTAAGATCAGCCTGCAAAGACTTGCAGTCTGGTCTTAGTGTATACTGCCTGCCAAAGCTCTGTTCATTACAATAATATGACGCGAACAGCATGAAAAAAGTGAAAAGAAAATTTAAAATGTAGCCAAGGGCAAGAAAATGATGATATGGCCATTTACTTCCTGATGTCAATATTTGTAACAAACATCAGTCTGTCCCTTGACAGTTTACATTTTAATCTGCAATTATATCAATTGATTTTGCATAGTTTTGCATGCAATGTAGACAAAGATCAGGCTGCACAGCTGTGCTGTCTGATCTTAGCCTACATTGCATGCTTCAAACTTAGTTAAAGTATGGAATATATCCTTTGAGTTCAAGATCTTGCACAATCCCTTTTTCAAATGATTCAGATTTAAGACTGCTCTAATTGGAAAGTGAAAGATGGCAAAAGAATCTCAAAACAAGATTGAATATGTGTATGCCATTGCAAAGAGAATATTGAGGGAAACAGAAAGAAAAAAATAATTGCGGGTTATCAGCATTTTGTACTGTTTTTTTCCCCATATTTTACCGTACCCTCGTATTGAATGGAGATGTGGAAACAATGTGTAAGATAAGTGTTTGTGACTGATAAGTATTACATTATGATGAGAGTTATCATGAATCTGATTTTGTCATTTAAATTTCAATTGCATTTACTTTGTTTAACTTCCTTCCTTAACTTTCCCAAGCCTTTTCTATAATAAGGGACCATCAAAGTTAGGTCTTGTCTGGGAAATTGATAAGGAAGCATTTCTGAAGGAAATACCAAGAAACAAAATGATAGAGATGACCAATTATCTGACTAGACTGAAGGATTTTTAAGTAGGCTAGATAAGATTACATGTTACTTTGATTTCAATGGTTAACCCTTTCACAAAAAACAGGTTTTTTTCTCATGATTTTGGGAATGGGTCCGGTACCAGACAAATTTGGAAAAATGCGTAGTTTTCTCAAGAATTGGGAAAAAAATATCATCACATTAATGCAATGGAAATATTGTAAATTGAAAAATCCTCTGTAAAATTAATACATTTAAATGAACTTAAAGGAATTCTAGTCATTCCTGGATAGTTTAGCTTGACAAATGAAAGGATTTGAGCAAATTTTCCTTAAAAGACAATGTTGAACTTTTGAATTGGGAATTTCCTTTCCATATTTTGGGAAAAATGACCCTTTTTGGCATTGGGAACGGGTCCGTTTTACAGACCCATGCAATGAAGGAGAAAAAACACTGAAAAATGTCAGGTTGTTAACATCCTCAATAGAATATGCTTTTGAAAACATTGAGACTAAAGAAGATTTCAATGGTTAATCCTTTCTCAAGATCTGGTTTTGACAACCGTTATAAAAAAGGCTTGGGAAAACATTGAGGCAAAAGAAGAAAATGCTGATGACCAGCATTTTCTCCTTATGCCTCAATATTTTCTATGCTATATTATACATGGTACTGAAGCAATTCTCAAGGAAATACCAAGAAATGAAATGATAGCACTGACCAATTATCACGCTAGACCGCAGGATTTATAAGTATTCTAGATAAGATTACATGTTACTTTGATTTTAATGGTCAACCCTTTCACAAAGGAAATCTGATTTTGACATCCCTTATAAAAAGACTTTGGAAAACATTGAGGAAAAAGAAGAAAATGCTGATGATCAGCATTTTCTCCTTTTGCCTCAATATTAAGTGAAACACATTTGTCTCCTTCAGCAAGTTTTGAAATGGACTGCCTTTAAATTTGGCCGTTGGGGACAGAGTTAAAACCTTTCTCATTTTGATCCATGCTGAAATGTTTCGGGATTGACTCGTAGGATAGGCAAAGATTGGTCTGCATGCTGCATCCTAAAAAATACTCAAGAAAAAGAAAAAATGCTAGTTATATGCAGTTTCTTCTTTTTCCGTAGTGTTTTCCAAAGCGGCAGCCTTTCCTATAATGGACGTCAAAAGCAGGTGTTGTCTGGGAAAGGGTTAACCCTTTCCCAAACAAGACCTGGTTTTGACGTCCCTAGAAGAAAAGGATAGGGAAAACATTGAAACAAAAAGAAGAAACTGCTGATAACCAGCAGTTTCGCCTTTTGTCTCAATATTTTCTGTGCCATATTTTACACAAATCCTATCTTTAACTCTTTCGCTGCCAAATTTCCTGGAATTATGCTATTTTCAGTGCCAATTTTTCTGAAACTTCATCACAGGGCTTATCAGTTTATAATGTAGTAAAATCATTATTTGATGAATTCTATGCTGAAACCATCAGGAATGATTGCACATAAACTATTTTGTTGAATCACATACTTTTTATCAGGCAGTTTGATCTGATGACCCTGACCTTGACCTTGAATGACCTACTTAAGCTATTGTTTTGAAGTCGCCAAAAGGCGACATTGGCAGTCTCCTAATAGGTCGCTTTTCGGCGACATTGGCAGTGAAAGAGTTAATGACATCCATTTTGTCATTTGTGGCAGTTTTTAAAGTTGATCACCCTAAAATTTTGTCGTTTGGGAAAGAGTTAAACATCTTTAAGGCTATTGTATTATATTGCTGCTTTTCAACGAAAATCTAGTAACTGCAGCTTTAAACAAGCTTCAGTTACAAGGTTTTCGTTGAAAAGTAACGATATATTGTACACCCAAATCCTATTTTCAAAATCCATTTTGATACCATTTTGACCGGCCAAAAATCTTGTCATTTAGGAAAGGTTTAACCATTTCCGAAAGGAGAGAAGAGTTTCGACATCATCATTAGAAAAAGCTTAGAAAAGCATTGAGGCTAAAGAAGAAAATGCTGACATCAGCTTTTTCTTCTTTTGCCTCAATATTTTCTGTGCTGTATTATACAAAAATCTTCTGAGCTTTATGAATAACTATAATTGCATCAGCAGCTTTCAAATTTGACTGCCCTAGAATCTCGTCATTAACCCTTTACCAAACGACAAAATTTTAGGGTGGTCCAATTTGAAAGTTACTGCAGGCGACAAAATAGACATTCAGAAAAAGAAAGAATTTGCGTACAATATAGCCAAGAAAATATTGAGGCAAAAGGAGAAACTGCTGGCTATCAGCAGTTTCTTCTTTTGTTTCAATGTTTTCGAAAGCCTTTTCTATTAGGGACGTCAAAACTAGGTCTTGTTTGGGAAAGGGTTAAGGAAAGGCTTTATCAGTTGTATGACCGTCACGGAGTATGACCACGGTCAATACTTCTCTATATTGCTGACAGTGAATAAGCCGTATCTTTTTAATCTCTTTGCAGGTAAAACCAGGTCAAGCGAAAAATGATATAATAGGGTAAGTATAGCTACTGGTATAATCGGGGTAATGTATTTTTATAACGGGTAATGTATTTCTAAAACGTAAAATATTTTTATGAGACAGGAATCCCAGGATCTGGATGAAGGTCCCTAATAGCATTTGAGACCAACATGGATTCAAAGGGTTAAGTAAAAGGTCCCTTATAGAAATTGAAACTTACATGGATCCAGATCAGCATGTGCATGTGCACAGTCTGATCAAGATCCATGTTGTGCTTAAATAGCTTCTATCAAGTATGTTTTATTTGAAGAGTCAACTTTTAATGCGGCTATTTGTAGAAAAGGGGGAGGGGCTATTCTGGTCATCTGGGCATCGGCATTAGCAGCATTAGCTTCGGCACAGCCTAGCTTCAGGCTCTGTATTTATGTCTTAGTCCAAGGGCAGGGTATTTAGGTCTCTGAATGTCCAATTGTCTATTAATCCATTTTGTCATTTCTTTTCCAAGCTGTTGCTGTTATACTAATTAAAAATGCAGCTTCATTCAAATGCCGCCCATGAGCCTTGGAAGTGTCCTGTGTTTATTGGGCTATGTAGGTGAGGTCAATGTCACTTGCAAATTTCATTTGAAAAATTTCCCTTCCTTGAACTGTAAAAGTGGAGGATTTGGAGCGGGGATAATGTGCTGGACTTGTAACACAAGGAAAAGGTGACTTTAAACTGAGATCTTGTCTCCATATGACCAAACTGTTAAGTCGGACGTAAAACTCTATTCAGTTCAATCCAACCTATCCTTACTGATAAATCAATGGTCAAGATATTGTTTGGGATATGATGAAAGTTTAAAATGAAACCTTCTGGCTAAATAGTAAATAGATACATGTGTAACCAGTTGACCTGTCTGTACCCATATAATCATATTTACATGGATTGAAACAACACTGATTTGTTGATAGAAGAAAATATATGAGCCAGGATCGGAAAAAGGCCCTTTATATAGCATTTGTAACCAACATGGATTCAGGCAGTCAGACACACAATCTGACTTAGACCCATGTCACTCTCTAACGGTCCAATTCCAACATGATGACACCCTTTGACTCCCCACACAATAAAGGCTTTGGAAAACATTGAGGAAAATGAAGAAATTGCTTGTGACAAGCAATAGATTTTAAAGTTCTTTCACTTGAAATTGTCTTCTGCAACATCTTTCAATTTGTAAGCAGTCAGGTAAAGGGTTAAAAGAATAAGATATCCTGATCAGACTGCTTATAGGCACATAGTGTTCTACAAATGTGGTAGTCTAGTACGTAAGATGCCTGAATTCTTGGCCCTTTTCCAGACCCCCACTTATATAATGTCAAAATTATGTATGTAAAATTTGCAAAATACAAAGATTATGTTCCTCAATACTTAGAATACAATTTCAATTAACATCCTCATTGTTGTATGACAAAAATAGACACTTTAAAATAACCCTTTCAAAAAAAGAATGATTTAGTCGGGTCCAAATTAAATGGAGTTGCAGGAGACAGGGATAGTGAATAATTCGTGTAGAAAACATTCATGTTTTAGCATAGACAATCTTGAAGGAAAAGGAGAAAATGCTTGGCCAGTTCCAAAACGTATGAGAAAAACCCGTTTTCTGTACCAAATAATCTGTTGTTTTGTTAACCCATTACTGCACAGCGACGCATTTTGACTCCCTCACCGGGAATCGATTGGGAAGACATTATGGAAAATGTAGAAATTGCTTGTAACAAGCAATTTCTTCATTTTCCACAATGTTTTCTACACAAAATTAAAATGTTTCTGAAATTTCATCATCTTTAAATTGTCGTCTGCAACACCTTTAAATTTGAACCAGTCTAAAATTGTGTTATCTTATAATGGGTTAAATGTCATGTTGTTGGAAATTTGGTGATGTTATTAATATAAATGATGTTTATTTTCTCTTACAGATCAGAAGATATTTTACTATCAAATGTAATACACTTAGATCCGCCCATGTTAGATTTCCTTGAACAGTAAGTATAAAAGTCAACCTTGAACAACACTCTTTTTCTCACAATATTTTAAGGCCTGGCCACATACACAAATCAAAGCTGGAGCACATCTAAAATTTAAATCGTCGGTTATACAAGCCCTATGTTATGGGTACTCACTGGAATAGTCTCGATGAGATGTTCAAGATGATTTGAATGAGTACTCGCAACAAAGGGTATTGATGAATAATAAATGAAATATTGCAGTTTGAAAAGTCTTTACTCCCTTTTATCCTAAGCTCTGTGATAAATAATAGGGAACAGTTTTATCAAGTGAATCATGACATAATTTCGAACAAACAATAGTATTTCGTTGGTGTAATACTAAAACCTTGTTACTATATATTGATTTAAGCTGTAGTAACGAGATGTAATAACAACACCTACGATTTGCCAATATATACATGTAAACCCAGTCTATTTTTAGCAAAAAAATCATTGCTATTCCTTTGTTATTTCAGACCAGTGGGAATGCCTCGCATGGAGCAAGTAAAAGTACAAAATACAGATGGAAAGAATAATTTACATTTACTCTCAATATCGGGGAGTACTGCACATTTTCATTGTTCTTTTTTTCAAGATAAAGTAAGTACAACCTTTCATTTATTATTGTAAAAGGTTAAGCATGTTTGCTTCAAAGTTCTTTTATCACTGTTTAAATTTAGTAACTTGCTTACTTCATAAATAATTGTATTCTTATAACCCATTCCCACACAACGACTGTTTTTGAATTCCTAGAAGATATTGGCTTTAGAAAACATTGTTGAAAATGAAGAAATTGCTTGCCAAAAGCAATTTCTTCATTTCCCACAATGTTTTCTATGCAGAAAGACAAAAAATGTATAATTTCATTCACTTTGAATTGTCGGCTGCACCATCTGTGAATATGAACTAGTCTAAAATTTTGCTGCCTGGTAATGGGTTATAAAAGTATAGGCATGTTCACTCCAAGGTTCTTCTATTTCTTCAAAATTATTAACTTGTGGGCTTCATATACTGGTATTCGTTTTGAAAAAGACTTTTGCAATTGAAGGATTGTATATTCTAGTCCTAGTAAATTAGGAAATAAGAATAATCAATAATATAATAAGCAATAAATGTGTCGCAAAAAGGAAAACTAAAAAAAGTAAGCTCCTTTTCAAAGGTCTATTTATTCTTAAGATTTCACCTTTAAGCATACATGTTACAGATTTCATTTGACCTGACGCTGACCTTTATTCAAAATGTGTTCATATTTCGCATATAGCGTAACATTCTTAAAAAGACTTGTATCATAGTACACAGATATGTAACAGGTAAACAAGCAAATAAAATAATACTGAATTGTTGTTTTAAAAAAGCACAGACATGTTATTTATGATAATAAAAGCTAAAGCTGCTCCATGTGAAATGACATCTGTAATAATTACAGTTATTGATGAACATGATTTTTGTAAAGTATACATTTAAACAAGCTGCAATTTTATATTACATATCATATGTGTTTAAATTTTGTTCTTGATTTGTCTTGCAGATTGTCCCACCAGGGGGAAATACAACATTTGATGTTGTTTTTCTTGCCAGACAAGAAGGGAATGTAGAAAATACATTGTATATTCATACGTCCCTGGGATCTTTTAAATATCAAGTAAGTCTCAATGTCACACTTAGGAGTACAAACATAAAGGTTAGGGTACAATATATAAACAGAATTAAGGTGGCCGAATGCGATTCCATAACAAGAAAACTGTCCTAGAGAATTGACTCATACTGTCGCATGTTACAAAGTGAATCCTTACTGACAAATTAAGTTAATAAAAACAATAAGTCACCATCTAGGGAAAGAATGAGGGCCGTCTCAAAACCAGCACTGAAATGGCTATTTTTAACATGGAGGCCAATGGGAAATTTGAATATTTTTACACAAATGTTGAAAAATAGAGAATTTCTACCCTAGAGAATTTGATAATATTTTGTAAATTGATGAACCTGCAAATGATCTGTGAAATAAAGAAATAAAAAACAAAAGTCACCACAGTATATGAATGGAGGGTTGTCTCAAAAGTGTCGAAATAGCAGTATTTCAGCTGATTTTTTGACGCAAGTGTTAAAATTTTAGAAATTTCTGCCCTAGAGAATTTGATAATATTCTGGTAAATGATGAACACGCAAATGATCTGTAAAATAAAGAAGTAAAAAACAAAAGTCAGCACAGTATAGGAATTGGGGGTTGTCATAAAAGTGCCGAAATAGCAGTATTTCAGCTGATTTTTTACGCAAATGTTAAAATTTTAGAAATTTCTGCCCTAGAGAATTTGATAATATTCTGGTAAGTGATGAACATGCAAATGATCTGTAAAATAAAGAAGTAAAAAACAAAAGTCACCACAGTATATGAATTGGGGGTTGTCTCAAAAATACCGAAATAGCAGTATTTCAGCTGATCTTTGGCGCAAATATTTAATTTTTTTTTAGAATTTTCTGCATAAGAAAATTTGATAATGATTTGGTAATTGATGAACCTGCAAATGATCTGTAAAATGAAGAAATAAAAAAATGTCACCACTGTACATAAACGGTAGACCGTCTCAAACGTGTACTTTTCCACTGAAAAAGCAGACTTTTAGCTTGATTTTGTATAGGCCCTAGCTATTAGTACATAGTTATAGGAAGTAGGCCTATTGACAAAAATCATAATCATGGTCGTAATAATTATGTTGTTTGTTTGATTTAAACATAAAATAGATTCTAAAATAAATGTTTGACGTCTCAAAATTGTTTTATTCTATTGTGAAAAAGGGAAATTTTAGGCCTAAATGTCTTTGGAGTAAGCTATATATTTATCTAACATTGGTGTAATGTCTGGAACTGTAGTGTGAAAGTGGAACGTATTAGACAAAGGTAAGTAGATTCCGATAATTCGAAACAAATTTGGACTTTTCTAACGATACATTCGTCAGAAATCGGCCGATTTTGTGAATCTTACCTTTACCGTATTACCGACGTCGTTACTTTGAACATCAAAACGCACATGTTTAAATGACGTCATCAAAACATTTCAAATACGGCCTGATATATTTCCACGTTTTATTCTTGTTCGATGAAAAACTGATGCAAAAGTTTGTATAGTTTAACTAAAAAAATGTAACGGATCTAACTTTCTACATATTTTTCTGAAACTTTAGGTCGCTATCTTATTTACGACATTATGCGCGTTTTGAATGCGCAGTCGAATCGAATTCGGCCACCTTAATAGAATGAGCCAGTTACACAACAATTTTATGACAACAGTGTAATGTTCAACTTCCTGTGGTCTACTGTAACCATTGAGTTTAACTCAAAAGTCTCTTTTCCAAATAGCAAAATTTTAGGGTTGTCCCATTTGAAATTTGCTGCAGAAGACCATACTATTGGTGCCAAAGAAAAGATTTGTGTACGAAATAGCTCAGAAAATATTGAGGCAAAAAGAGAAACTGCTTGTTATCAGCAGTTTCTTCTTTTGTCTTAATGCTTTCCCAAGCCTTTTCTACTAGGGACGTCGAAACCAGGTCTTTTCAGGAAAGAATTAAAGCATACTTGGTCCTACATGGCAGCTGCAATTGATGATATTATGAAGTTAGTTCTTTGGTAGCATTTGGGAAACAGAGCTTTTATGCTAAAAAGTGGTGATTGCTTTGACTGAAGCTCTTCTCTATTGTTCATTGATATCAAATATGTAATTCCAATTCTTAACTCTGAAATATATAGGAAAGTGATATGGATCAAAAATATGTAAGGCTGTTTTTACTGTACTTGCAGAGTTTAAGGTTTTTGGTGTTTTCTGTGATAATTTTCCTATTTCTTTTGTGAACTTTAACAAAATACTTTCTAATAATGTTTCAGGTTTTTGGTGTAGGTGTACCTAATCCGTATAGGTTACGGCCATATATTGGTGCACGGGTACCACTCAATAGCAGTTTTGCACCTTTAGTGAATATGCATAATCCGCATAGCTCAACTTTACAGGTAAATACAATTACACTTGTCTAAAACTAGACTTAAGCTTACATTTTTGCAACTGGGTTTGTACGTCTCGTGATAGGGCAGATTTAGTGCAGTGGTAACGCACTGGACTTGTAACACAGGTTTCGCTGGTTTGATCAACCGCCTCTCCAGTCTTTCGAATGAGACTTTAAACCAAGGTCCCGTCTCCATATGACCTTAGCAGTTGAGTGGGACATAAAACTCCATAAAAATCAAATTGTATGTCTCATAAATTCTCTGGGACATTGGACCCGGAAATGCAAAATATGCATTGCATTTTCATAGGTCACATGATAATATTGTTATACCCTATCGTCACCACTTGCATGAGATAAATTAGGATTATCTGAATATGAAATCTCAGAAGTCACATGCCATAACTTACCCTATTCAATTTACAAGAATTTTGTAATATTTTCTTACTTTTGGAATGGAAGATTGCCGGCATAAAACTAAGTTCTTTTACCTTTCATTGATTTTGTTCCAATGTTATATTACAGGTGTTAGAAATGTTTACGAGTGAGGGAGATTTACATCTAGAGTTACCAACGGGGGATAAAGAGGCACCAAGGTCTTTATGGGTAAGGCATGATATATCTAGAATTAATCTGTAATTGTTACATAAATGTTCTATTTGTCACATTGAATTTCCAAGGGGAAGGTACATTGTCCCATTGAATTCTTCCCCAACCACTGTTTTAAAGGTTCTGCAGATGACAAAATGGATGTTCACAGTTTGTAAAGATAAGATTTGTGTACAATAAAGTGCAGAAAATACTTAGGTGTGCAAAAGGAGAAAACAATGACTTTTTTTCTTTGAGAAAGTATAAAAACAGGTCTTGTTTAATAATAGGTTCAAAGGGAAAAAAATATTCATAATTTGTGCTTGTAAAGTTTTAGCTAATATAATGTAAAAACTCTGTTTTCAGGAAATACCTCCATATGAAACCAAAACCATAATAAAAGCCAATTTTATAGGGAGGACAGAAAATAATCATACAGCCTTCATACGAATAAAAACCAACCATAAAGAAGAAAAAGAAATGTTGGTGCTTCCTATGGAGGTCGAAGTTTCTTCAGGTAATTTTAACCCATTCCCAAATAGCTAAATTTTTGAATTGTCTAAATTCAAAGAAGTAGAAGGCGATATTTTGAAGTGAATTAAATGTTACATGTTTTGGTCTTTCGGGGAAGAAAAAATTGTGGAAAATGAAGAAATAGCTTTTACAAGCAATTTCTTCATTTTGCACAATGTTTGCACAATGTTTTCCAGAGCTTTTATCTTGCTGGGTGTCAAAAGGCATCACTGTTCGGTAATGGATTAAATTGATGTGGAAACAATTTCTAACAATTTTAATCAGTCTCCATTTTGCTTCTTGGAAATTATATGTGTACTTGTGGAATGCTGGGCCATTAGAAAAATTCATTATTAACCTCTGGTTCTAGGAATAACACTCAGAATCTATTGACTTAGAGGACGATTCACTACCTCCTTTTCAATGAGACTACGAATTTAAGTTAGGTCCAGAAGTTACACACAGCAACCATTGAGTCATTTGAGTAGGATGTTGAATTTCATCAATTAATCAAGCAAAAACTTTTACAATGAATTCTGTTTATAGGGGGCATATAGTTTTACTCTTGTTAGTCTGTCCGTCCATCTGTCTGCCCAAAAACTTAACATTGGCTATTTTGGGGGCATTTTTCGTGTTTCACTAATATATCTTGTATGCATTTCATTTTCACAGCTCCTGGTGTTTACGTAACACAAGAGTTATTAGATTTTGGAATCATACGGACATTCGATGCTCCAAAAACAATTCCATTAAATCTGATAAATACTGGAGACACTCCGGTCCATATTTCTGTAAGTACATTTCTCTATATGTATACCTTTTCCCAAACAGCAAAAGCTTGTGTTAATATTTTCCACAATTTGCTTGCCGAAAGTTTGAATTGAAGGCAAGTTTTGAGGTTATCTCTTCGGTCTTGCTTTTCACTGCTGGTCTTTGGGTATGTCCTTAGAGAAGGCATAACAAGTGCTGATGACAGATATCCAGGAAAGCTCATGGATAAATGAACTTTGCCCTAACTGGAATAATGTCAACTTGTATGAAAAACTAGTTACAAGCAATTTTCAATATATTTAAGATGTTTTGATAAAAATAATTTAAGTATACAAATGATCACAATGAAAGAAAGTTTGTTTGAAGTAAATCACCTTTGTTTTAAGTTTTGCAATGCTTTGAAATAAAGTTCAGAATAGATATCCATGAATTTTAAACCATTTTGTTTCAGAGTGTTACTGTATCGCCTCCGAACGATGCAGTTTCTGTAGATTTTCGACCAATAAAAATACAGCCAGAACTGCTGCGACAAACAACAGTGGCTCAACTCACTTTTAGAGGTAAGTGTCGGAATAGGGACCAATTTTATCCACTTAACCATGACATAATTTCGGACAAACAAATAATGTTTTATAGGTGTTGTTATAAAATCTGGTAACTACGGCTGGGATCAAGCCGTAGTTACAAGATTTTATTACAACAACGACGGTTTCTAAAAACATAACGTTAAACAAATTCTAATTATAGCACAAAATCCATTGTTATTATGGTTTTACATGACCCTTTGTAAAACAATTCTTGCTGTTGATGTTCTTATTAGGAAAGGATTGGGAAACATTCTGGCAAAAGAAGAAAATGATGAAATGAAACAGCATTTTCTCCTTTTCCTTCAATATTTATGCCTCCGTATTGAAAGATTTTGGTATATTGTTTAACTCGTCTCCCTCCATCCGTCTGTCTGTCAGAAAACTTAACATTGGGTATTTTGGTGGCAATTGTGTTTCACAAACACATTATGTGTCTGTTATAGATTGTAATTGTGTAAGTCTAAATTCTTGTTCTTTGGTATAGGGTTTATTGTATGGTTTTAGGGCAGGCAAATCTGTTAAGATTTTGTGCGGATATACTGCATCTGCTTAAATGCAAATGTACTTGAAAACTGTTTACAAATTGCTTGAATTTCAAAAGAGTGAGAGTGTAACAATAAATTTTGATATAATTATTTGCTCTGACAGTAAATCTTTTAAGGCAAACAATACCAATAGTCAGATAGAAGAACAACTATGTGGCAAACTAGGGTCATTTTCATTCAAAACAAAATTAAGCAGACTTATTTTCTTATCAAAATTAAGAATTTGTTTAATTGATATTCATAACAAAGAGCGCTTCAAAGTTACATTGTCTTTGTTTTTCAGCATCGAAGGCTATCCATCCAAAATTATGGTCTGGAAAAATCATCATCAGAACAAAAAATAACCTCCACAAAATTACAATACCATACGAAGCAAAAGTTTTACATGGGTATGTATATCTATGTTGTTTTTAGACCTACAAATTATATAAGAGGAAAAGACCATAGTCACCATACAAATAAAAATATATGTGACCTGTCTCGCTGCAGGGGACCTTATAGGAAGCCAATTAAACCAACTTTGGCGAAATGTATCTGACCTAGCAAAGATCAACTATATGCTGTATTAGAAAAATGAACATATAGCAAGACAGGGGGAATATACTGTAAACAAAGTGGAACTTTTGCTCAATATTGTAAACAAAGTGGAACTTTTGCTCAATATTCTCTCTTATTCCTGTCTTCAACCTGGTTAGTTGTTCAGATGGATAAGTAAATAATGAGAGTCACAGGTTAGTTTTAGAAATGTTTCATTTAATCCAGTTGTTGAGAATTTCTACATGGAAGTGACATCTTTGACTCTGATAGTGAAAACTAAATTAGTGCCAGGATTTAGCCCTTTATACAGTCGGGCCGCGTTTATCCGGACGTCATTAATCCGGAATATTCAATATCCGGAAATAATTTCTTGGGAACGGATTTTTTATTCATAAATTGTACACTTTAATCCGGAAATTCGCGTTCCGGAACCGGACAGATAAAATCGGGAACGAAAACCATAAAACTGTTCAAATATGCTCCGATAATCCGAATCAAGGGTTGGCCATCCGGATGAAGCACACGATAATTACTATCTATTGTCACCTCGTTTGATTAGATTAACGCATCAATTAACTGTTTGACACGAGTGTCTAACTGGCGACGCTTGATTGCACTCAACTTTCCAAAACATATTACACACGCGTGTGTACAAAAACGTAACAATGCATATCGACATTTGTTAAGTTTGAGGGGGAAACAATCTTGAGTTAAGATGTGGATACTTACGAGTGTTATAACAAGATCTATTAATTCCCAAGAATTGTTTTCTCGGTTACGAATAATCTAGTGCTAAAGTCGGAATATTACAATTTATTCTCCCAACCAAATCACATGATTTTTTCTCGCGAGAGCGTGCTTTCCAAATTTGGTAACACATACTATGCAATGTTTACAAAAACAGCGCGTGTGAGCAAGTGCTTGAAATATGGATGACGTAAATGAACATTCTTGATTTCGGTTGGTCGGTATGCGAAAATTATCGGACCAAACAAACTTCCAACATTTATAAATTGTACGTACACTAAACACAAAATTATTAATTGATTTCCGATTCCTTTGCAAAATATTTCAAAATATCTGTTTCCAGCAATTTTGCCCCTGAGATTACGAGAATTCACGCAACTGTGACTCTAACGACGCGCCTAATAATACAACAACAACAACTACAGAAAATCCGCGGCGTCTGTCAAAATTTGTTTATCCGGAAAAACGGCTAATCCGGACAACCCTGTGGGAAACGAAAGTGGCCGGATTAACGCGTCACGACTGTATAGACTTTTGATCACCTAGGTTACACCCTCATTAACCAATCACAGGTAATGGAAGGTGTCACTGAGCCAATCAACATGTTCCTGGCAGTCCAGGAATCCTGGCTGCAAAAAGAATATTCCAGGCCATTTCGGCCATGTTGCCAGGAGCAAATCCTGTCACCTGCATTTACTTTAAACATGAAAAGGATATGGAATAACCATATAAATAATTACAAAATACATATAAAAAGCTAACTTTTGATACCCTACAACATAGGCAAATTACTGTGATAAAGGAGGATAGGACCTCTGAAGTAGGAAGGTGGAAAGGATTCAAACTTTCCCTCCTTCCAAACTTCCAAGGTCAAAGCCAGGAATGGAATTACACATTTACTACCAAATTCCATGAAAATCCATTGCTGCAAAGACAAATTCTAGACAAAATAGCAACTTTATAACCACATAATGCACTCTGTAGACACTTAATGTAGGCAATATTGTAGTTTTAAGTTTGGCATAAATGGAGATAATCCAAAATGGCTGAAAACACAACAATAATAAAAAGGGCCGAATAGGATGACTGTAAGAGTTAGGTAGGTAAGACTGGCATCAGGATTGTGCAGAAAATGTCTATAAACCCAATAGTAAGGAAATATCACTCAATATAGCTATTGCAAGGTAGAATGACCAAGGTCAGGAATTGACACAATTCCTGGCCATGGAAAACTAGTGGGTGGGGTACCTATTCTGTTACATTATTCTCTCTAATTCCTGTCTTCAACCTGGTTAGTTGTTCAGATGGATAAGTAAATAATGAGAGTCACAGGTTAGTTTTAGAAATGTTTCATTTAATCCAATTGTTGAGAATTTCTACATGGAAGTGACATCTTTGACTCTGATAGTGAAAACTAAATTAGTGCCAGGATTTAGCCCTTTATATAGACTTTTGATCACCTAGGTTACACCCTCATTAACCAATCACAGGTAATGGAAGGTGTGACTGAGCCAATCAACATGTTCCTGGCAGTCCAGGAATCCTGGCTGCAAAAAGAATATTCCAGGCCATTTCGGCCATGTTGCCAGGAGCAAATCCTGTCACCTGCATTTACTCTAAACATGAAAAAGATATGAAATAACCAGATAAGTATTTACAAAATACATATAAAAAACTAACTTTTGATACCCTACAACATAGGCAAATTACTCTGATAAAGGAGGATAGGACCTCTTAAGTGGGAAGGTGGAAAGGATTCAAACTTTCCCTCCTTCCAAACTTCCAAGGTCAAAGCCAGGAATGGAATTACACATTTACTGCCAAATTCCAAGAAAATCCATTACTGCAAAGACAAACTCTAGACAAAATAGCATCTTTATAACCATATAATGCACTCTGTAGACACTTAAAGTAGGCAAAGTTATAGTTTTAAGTTTTGCATAAAGGGAGATAATTCAAAATGGCTGAAAACACAACAATAATAAAAAGGGCTGAATAGGATGATTGTAAGAGTTACATAGGTAAGACTGGCATCAGGATTGTGCAGAAAATGTCTATAAACCCAATAGTAAGGAAATATCACTCAATATAGCTATTGCATGGTAGAATGACCAAAGTCAGGAATTGACACAATTCCTGGCCATGGAAAACTAGTGGGTGGGGTACCTATTCTGTTACAATACTACATTAAAAAAATAGAAGAAACAATAGGATGAATATAGGATGAAAAGTTTTGATCCTAGTCAGGTTGCACGGATTTCACAGACTGGTTAGGACTGGGTCGATACTTTCACAATTCCCATAAAGTCTCTTTTAGCGTAATGGATCACATATATCTGGCAATAACAAACTATTGGTATCATAAGGCATGTAATTATAACATGCATGATATTGCACACCATTGAGAAGATAATGCCGCAATGGTGCAGAAGAATAATTGAAAGTAATGTTTAAAAGTCTCAAAATTATTCAATCTCTTTCAAATTGGAACAGTAAAAAATTGTTCCATTTGGGAAATGGTTAAGGACATCAAAACCAGGACATAATTTGAAAAGAATTTACTCATGACTTAACAAAAATTTATTTCTTTTCATTTGCAGGTCTCTAACCTACCACAAAAACATGACATATTTTTTTGCTCACAACTATCCGACAAACTACAGTCGCTTTTTTACCTTTACCAACACATTCAACTTCTCTCTAGTGCTCTATAACGTTACTCTACCACCAGGAGTCAAGGAAATCTTTACAGTAAGTACAACATTTCATGGCTGTTATTGCAAAACCTTGTAACTAGAGCTTAATTAAAGCTGGAGTTTCGAGGTTTTGCAATAACACTGATCATGTCTCTCACCAATGGATGTGGGATGAGCAGCTTGTAGCTCCTTTTGGATGTTATGTAAACTTGTATTGGTGCTACAGTGCTTCTGAAATATTTTGAAAATCTACTTGTCCAAGGACAAGTCTTGATCCAAAATTGACTTGTCCGTATCAAAAATCAACTTGTCTGTATCAAAACCCATATACTTTTCCATAGCTTCATTTGTTTATTGCATATATATCTATTATGACTGTCTAACTATTGTCAATGTAACGAAATTTGTACATTTAACTATCAGTTATTATATTGTATGAAAAAAATTGTGAGAAAAAGAAAAAAAATTTTTTTTATCAAAACCAGATTTTTCACTTGTCCACGGACAACCTAGCTTTCAAAATCTGCTTGTCCGCACAGGTAAACGCCACTAAACGGACAAGTCGGACAACTCGGGCAACTTATTTCAGAAGCACTGAGTGCAAGAAATATCATGAACACATGGTTAGTTGTTAGATTCACCATCAAACACAATATGACTGGAAAATTGTTGAAGATGGCATTAACTTTCTTTAAATCAATCATTCCTATTTAGTACCTTGACTCATTTATGAATAATCAACTTGTTGTTTACCTTGGACAAATGAGGAAAACATGATATGTATATATCCATGTCAAGATTTTGCCAAATTATTGGAAGAAGAAATTTTGATGAATTTGGTAATATGCATTTTGTCTGTTAGTGCTGGATTTAGTTACCATCATATTTCAAGAGTATTGCTGTTCTTTGTCAGCTTTTAATTTTATAATGGTAGATAAGAATGCATGTATGTTCAGGCTTATCTTCGACTTTATGATATCAGTATTGCAATATTTTGATTAATGCTACCGTTTTCTTTCAGATATTTAATTTCACAAAACCTGTGATACTCCCACCACAAAAGATGATGACTCCATTTTTACTCAAGTTCCACCCGAAGATTGCAATGATGCACTTTCGGACACTCCTAACTCTGCATACCAATGCTTCTATATTTGAAATAGAACTCATAGTCTATAATGGGCAATTTAAGGTAAGATGAAGATAGTGAGATTTTTGTATGATCAGTAATGATACGGCCCCTGCTTTTGATGTCTCCAATTAAGAAAGATTTGAAAAAACATTAATCAGAATTTTCCCTCAATTTTTGTGTTTTATTGCACACAAATCCTGTATTTTGATCCATTTTGTCATCTTATCTGCAACATCTATATTTGAAATAGATCTGATTGTCTTTAATGGGCAATTTTGGGTAAAATGAAGGCTGTTTGAACATCAAATTGTTGATAATCTGTAAAGTGTTTGTCTCCATTTTAGCTTGATTTAGGAAAGGGCAAAGAGGTAAATGACTGCATGCCATTTTCTAAGTCTGAAATGAATTAATTTTCAGACCTTGCATGCAAACTGATCAGATATACATCTTTTGTATAGACTTTTTTTTCTAAGTTTTCTACAAATAACTCAGTCAAATATCTATTATCTCGATATTTGTGGAGGTTACAATCTTATACAATAGCAAAGAAAATAAGTAAGGGGGGGGGGGGCTATTCCGAATACCTGGGTGTCAGCGTTGCCATCAGTGTAATGCTTTAGTTAAATTTTCACATGCAAGTTTCTCAAATCTTTGTTTCTACTAGTGATATTGCTCTGAATCTTTCACATGCCTCTGTGACCATAACATCAGCCTCTAGGCAAAGATTCGTTACTCTGACATGTAATTTAAAGGAATTTTTACCCTTTTCAGACTATTTCACTGTCCAGCACTTTATAGACACGCTTTGCTGTCCTGAGACAGCTCTTGTTTAATATTTTAAACACATTTAAAATTCTGATTGAAATATTTAGGACTTTTGATAAAGTTGAAAGAAAATTCATGATACAGTATTTTCTTGAGATTCATTTGTTGAATGCATATGTTTGTAATGGCATGTACTTGAAGAACTCTCATGTTTACTTTCAGTTAATACCCCATAGACCAGAAAAGTCGGAGGGTCAGCTAGACTTTGGTACAATGGGAGTAAAGGAGAATAAAACAATCTGGTTTACTCTAGTTAATGATAACCCAGTTGATGTAAGTTTTTAAGCAAAATAAGGAAAATTTCAATATGCTTGACTTCTAACCCAGGGATGGCTAGTGTGATAACTTGCAATCCTAGTTAATTGGTTTGATCAGCCTTGTAACCAATAGATATTATGACCCTACCTATTCAGTAGACATTTCAACATCCTGCTATCGTTCATGGTAGTGATCAGAAATGCTTTAATGTGGATATTTTTATGCCCCGGTATCGGGGAGTGATCAGAAATGCTTTAATGTGGATATTTTTATGCCCCGGTATCGAAAGATCAGGGGCATATTATTTTACACTTGTCTGTCTGTCCGTCTTTCTGTCTGGAAACTTAACATTTGCCTTTTCTCCAAAAGTATTTGGCATACAAAGCTCAAATTTTGTATGTAACTTCCTTTTAGTGATATCTATCTGTTCTATACAATATTACCTCCCTGAAGGTCATCCCTTAAGCCTTATTCACCCCTTACATGAAAACTTAACACTTTAGAAAAATAGCCATTTCGGGGGCATTTTTGTTTCACAAACACATCTTGTTACTTTGAGGTTTTGCTTCTATAACAATATCTTGTGAAATGTGGCATTATCCATAAGGTGTTGGGGTTTCGCGAAAAATAATTAATTGTCAACTTCCACTATTGGATAACTTCATGACACTTTGTTGTTTTAACTGAATTTTAGCTTGCCAATAGCCAATTTCATTGCTTAGAATACATTATGACATTATTTTGATGTGTCTATATTTTTCAGCTCTATATATATGAATACAGCACTGATATGAAGGGTGCCACAATACAAGTGATAGGTATAGAGAGAGGCAATGGTACAACATTAACCAGAATACACAATATGTCAGCAATAACCACATCCCCGGTGAGTAATCCATTCTGGCTTATTATACCCCCGCAAAACGAATGTTTTATTATACCCCCGCAAAACGAATGTTTTAGGGGGTATACTGGAATCAACCTGTCTGTCCGTCTGTATGTATGTCTGTCTGTCTGTCTGTCCGTGGACAAAATACTTCTCCAGAGCATATCTTCTAAACCATATATGCTATCAACTTCAAACTTGGCACACTTATAGATCTTATTGTGGGGAAGTCTCATGTACAAGAATTGTTACTCTGCCACGCCCACTTTTTGAGTTATTGCCCTTTGTTGTTTGTACCCTTGCATTTTTGTCTTGGAGATATCTTCTAAACCATAAGTGCTAGCAACTTCAAACTTGATACACTTATAGGTCTTAATGTGGGGAAGTGTCATGTACAAAAATCACTACTCTGCCACGCCCACTTTTTGAGTTATTGCCCTTTGTTGTTTGTATTCTTACATTTTGGTTCGGACCATACCTTCTAAACCATACGTGCTAGCATCTTCAAACTTGGTACACTTATAGATCTCAATGTGGGAAAGTGTGGTTTACAATAATCGTTACTCTGCCACGCCCACTTTTTGAGTTATTGCCCTTTGTTGTTTTTAGCTCCACTGGCCTTTCAGGCCAGCGAGCTATTGTCATGGCGCTGTGTCCGTCGTGCGTGCGTGCGTGCGTGCGTGCGTGCGTGCGTCCGGTCGTCAACTTTTTTCTTTAAAAATCTTCTTCTCAGAAAGTACTGGATGGATTTCAACCAAACTTCACAGGAATGATCCTAAGGTGACCCTCTTTCAGATTCCTTCAATTGATTTTGATTGAACCAGAAAGTTTGGAGTTATCTGCCCTTGCATGTCAAAAATGACATTTTCACCCTAACAACTTTGACTATTGACAAATGATGACAAAACTTGTGCAGAATGTTGGTGACTGTTAGATCTTGATAGTGTGTATATTTCAGCTTGATCCTAATTTTACTTCCTGAGTTATGTGCTCATTTATATGGATAATGATATGAAGCTAATGCTAAAAAATAAGTAAAGTGTGAAATGGGTGAAAAGGTTAAAGGTTAGTGAGGGTCACTCTTGGTTAGTGAGGCCGGGTCACTAGTTAGTGGTGTACTTGGAAGGGAGAGTGTCTCTAAAGGTTGTTGGTCACAGTGCAGGCAATATTTGTTTGAAGATATTTGTGTCAATATTAAGCAAATGTGATATAAATTGAAATAGCTATAGATGAAATAAAAAACGGTCCATAGAAAACACACATGGGACATGAACACATCTTTGTGAAAAGTGTTTGATTGTTCATTGAAAGATTTTATGGATGATTAAGCTGTGTTGTTGTAAGTTGATAGATTCTATACTTTTCTTCTTTGCATGCACAGTGTGGTTTCTTCACATACATACTTTTAACTCTTTCCCAAAGACCTAGTTTTGATGCCCCCTTTAGAAAACACTTTGATAAATTTGAGTCAAAAGAAGAAATTGCTGATAATCAGCATTTGCTCCCTTTTACTCAATGTTTTCTCATCCACATTGTACAATTTACTTGACCCTTTCCCAAACAGAGAACTTTTATGGATTAAAAACGCTGCTCCTGAAGACAAATTGAATTTGAAGACTGGATTTGTTTATGATATCATCAAGAAAATATTGAGGTCAAAGGACAAACTGCCGATCATCAGCATTTTCTCCTGTTGCCTCAATGTTCTTTTAAGCCTACTCTATCAGGAACGTCAAAAGCAGGTCTTGTTTGGGAAAGGGTTAAAGTAAGGGAACTTAACCCATTACCTCACAGCACTAGTTAGCCCTTTCCCAAACAAGACCTTTTTGACTCCTAACAAGATAAAGATCTTTGGAAAACATCGTGGAAATTGAAGAAATTGCTTGTGACAAGCGATTTCTTCATTTCCCACGATGTTTTCTACCCAAAAAGTTGTGAAATTTTTATATCTAATTACATTGAAATTGTCGTCTGCAACTTCTTTCAAGTTGGACAAGCGTAATGGGTAAAGTTAAAGAGATTAATACTCTTTGAATTTTGAATATCTTTTTAATTATACAGATTCAAATCCCAATATTAGAACGCATGATGTATTCCTCCCTAAAGATTCAGAAAATACAAAATTTTAAATTTCTGAAAAATGTGTAGGTACAATAGTTTTGCGCTGATTCCTCTAAATACTGGTTATCAGCATTTTTTTTTTTTTTTTTTTGTCTCAATGTTTTAGGGACATCAAAAGCTGGCCTTGTTTGGGAAAGAGCTTTATTGTTCAGAATTATAAAGTAAAACTGTTATCAGTAACAAAAAGCTCAATAGATATCGAAATTGGTAAGTTGCATGAAAAATAATAAATAGATCAGCCTCAAAATTATAGATTCAATTAAGTTGGAGCTGTTAACGAAATGACTGATGTCAAAATAACAGATTCTGACAGAGCTTCAGATTTATTTGAAGAATGGTGGGTCGAAATGACCTATGGCAGGGAAATTGATGGGTCATTTTTGGAAATGATGGGCCATAGCAATGAAAATAAACATAGTGATATAAAAAAATGTAAAAGCTTGGGCCGCTTGGCCCCTGGAGTTGAAAAGTGATGGGCCATATTTGCAAATAGTGTGTCAAATGGCCCGGGCCCACTGTAAATCTGAAGCTCTGTTCTGAGTGTAATTATGTTGAAAGTATTAAGTGGAAAGGAGAATTTGCTTAACTTTTTCTTCTTTTCTTTCAATGTTTTCATAAAGTGTTTTAATGTTGACGTCAAAACCATTTCAAAAAATTATTTAATTTATTTGATTCATCTATAATGGTCTGATCTTCATCTTGTTTGGAATTGGATTTAAGACACACATGAAGTGTAAAAAAAGAACTGAACTGATTAAAGGGTTATAGTTGTAAATTCCCTGTACTGGGAATCACACCAAATACCAGCAATTGGGGGGAGAAATCTTACATAATGTTATATAATACAACTACTGCCATCTTCTGCAGGTGTCAGCTTTGGCCTTTAGTTTTGACCAGTGTAAATTTCATGGCCTTCAGAAGAAACATGTTATTCTTTATAACCCTTCCCCAAGCAGGACCTTATAGAAAAGGATTGGGAAGTAAGGCTAAATGCTTTGGAAAACATTGTAGAAAATGAAGAAATTGCATTGAATTGAAGCAATTTCTTCACCAACCACAATGTTTTCTAACTCCAAATTCAAAGATTGTCAAAATTGTCATCTGCATCATTTTTAGCTCTACTGGCCTTTTAGGCCAGCGGGCTATTGTCATGGCGGTGTGTCCGTCGTGTGTGTGTCCGTCCGTCCGTCTGTCCGTCCGTAAACTTTTTCTTTAAAAATCTTCTTCTCGAAAACTACTGGATGGATTTCAACCAAACTTCACAGGAATGGTCCTTGGGTGACCCTCTCTCAGATTCCTTCAACGAAAATGGATTGAATCAGAATAACCCGAGTTATCTGCCCTTGAATGTCAAAAATAGCAGGTTTTGACTTTAGTTTCTTCTAAAATCTACAAATATTGAACAATCAAGACAAAACCTTGACAGAGTAATGCTGACTACAAGATCTTGCCTTGGTAAAATTTTCAGCTTGATCTTAATTTTACATCATGAGTTATGTGCCTTTGAAATTGACAGAATTGCAATTTTCGGCTGTTTATTTTACTTTGTTTTCACTCTAGCAACTACAAATATTGACTAAACAAGACAAAACTTTGACAGAATGATGCTGATCTTGCCTTGGTAAAACTTTCAGCTTGATCTTAAATTTATAGCATGAGTTATGTGCCCTTGAAATTGCCAAAAATTGCCATTTTCTGATCTATTTTGCTTGTTTTGACTTTATTTTTACTCTAAAATTTACAAATAATGACCAATCAAGACAAAACTTGGACAGAATATATATAAGCATTATATGATGCCTGTGTGTAATTTTCAGCTCGATCGAAATCTTAAATCATGAGTTATGTGCCCTTGAATTAGACAAAATTGCCATTTTCGACTTTGTTTTCACTCTAACAACCACAAATGTTAACCAATCAAGATGATACTTGGAAAGAATCTTGTTGACAACAAGATCTTGCTTATGTGTAATTTTCAACATGATCACACTGTTACAATCTGAGTAATGTGCCCTTGAAATTGACAAAATTTCAGTTTTCGACACTTTTTCCACTCTTGAAGCCACGAATATTGACTAATATAGACAAAATTTGAACAGAATGATAGTGACCATAAGATCTTGCATGTGTTTAATTTTCGATTTGATTTTAAATATACAGACTGAATTATGTGTCCTTGATTTGAAAAATTAGTTTTCAATTTTATTATCACTCTATTACATCCCTAAAATATTCGTCAATCATTTACTTTCTTTTTGCATTGACCACATGATTGCTGCTTTTGACTTTGTTTTTGCTGTACGAACCACAAGTATTCAAAAATCTAGTCAAAACTTGGATTTAATATTAAAAGAAATTCAGGCCTGTGGAGCGACTCAAGACCTTCAGGTCTTTCTAGTTACCCTTGCATTTTTGTTCGGACCATATCTTCTAAACCATAAGTGCTTGCAACTTCAAACTTGCTACACTTATAGTTCTCATTGTGGGGAAGTGTCATATACAATAGCCATTACTATGCCATACCTACTATTTCAGTTATTGCCCTTTGTTGTTTGTACCCTTACATTTCTGTTCAGACCATATCTTCATAACCACAAGTGCTAGCAACTTCAAACTTAGTACACTTATACATCTCATTGTACAATAACCATTACTCTGCCATGCCTACAATTTGAGTGATTGCCCTTTGTTGTTTTTACCCTTTTATTTTTGTCCGGACCATATCGTCTAAACAATAAGGGCTGGCAACTTCAAACTTGGTACACTTATACGTTTCATTGTGCAGAAGTGTCATGTACAAGAACTGTTACTCTGCCATGCCAACCTTTTACAGTTATTGCCCTTTGTTAGTCCCCTACCGGTGTTCACACCGGAGGGGACTATAGGTTTGCCCTCCGTCTGTCTGTCCGTCTGTCCGTCCGTCCGTCCGTCTGTCCGTCTGTCCGCTCAAATCTGGATCCCGCGATAACTTAATAACTAAGCAAGCGTTTTTGATGAAAGTTGGTATATGACTAGATGGCAATGTGTAGATTATGCACATCATTTTATTTTTGGTTTTCGACTTAAATTGAGGTTGCTATGGTTACAGAAATAGTGAAAATATGGCCAAAAATGGGATCCTGCGATAAGATAATAACTAAGCAAGCTAGTTTGATGAGACTTGGTATATGACTATATGGCAATGTGTAGATTATGCACATCATTTTATTTTTGTTTTTAGACTAAAATTGTTGTTGCTATGGTTACGGAAATAGTGAAAATATGGCAAAAAATATTGGATCCTGCGATAAGTTAATAAGTAAGCAAGCTAATTTGATGAGACTTGGTATATGACTAGATTGCAATGTGTAGATTATGCACATCATTTTATCTTTGTTCTTTGACGAAAAGTGCGGTTGCTATGGTAACGGAAATAGTGAAAATGTGGCAAAAAATGGATCCTGCAACTTAATCTATTATTGATTACCATATTGAGTCAATGTGAAGCCGGTAGGGGACTTTATGTGTTGCATACAACACCAGATACTTGTTGTTTGTACCCTTGCATTTTTTTCTGGACCATATCTTCTACACCATAAGTGCCAGCAACTTTAAACTTGGTACACTTATTGCCCTTTTTGTATTGAAAGCTTGTGCGGGGGTATCAGGTCACATCCTGTGACAGTTCTAGTTCATTTTAAATTTGCTTTGATTATTTATTGCAAGCAAGTTGTCTTTTAAAGATGGGTTTTAAGTCAATTTTCATTACAGGTTAAGTTTCCATGTATAATGTATATTACATGTACCTGTAATGAATCTAATGCTTTCAAGAAAGAGAAAAAAGCTAATGCCATCAAACTTGAAGTAAGTAAATTGATTGTATTTCTATTGACAATACCTTGTCTTTTATACAAAACTAGGTATATTTCATCAATCCAGGCCAAATTTTAAAGTTTTGGAAAAATTTTTTGCTGTTATGGGGCATTGTACTTCATTGCTTATTTAGAATGTCTTGAATTCATTATTTTGTTTATACCTTTTGTCATCTTCATTATGTTTTCAGTTACGAATATGGCCATATCATTTTGCCGTGTTCAGCTTAAACCTAGTGGCTCCAGAAGAGGAAGGAGCTTATCAAGCAGAAGTGATCTTATCTACTCCTTTTCAAGTAAGGTTTTCATATCTATTTTCAATTAAAGTTTTCCAAACTGATTCAAACTTCTTAGATTTGCATTTTCGGTGTGGAAAATCCACAGATTTTGTTCACTGGTTCCGCCATCATACTTGCTAGACTACAATAATGGTTGTTGTAGATTTTCCCATTCCTGGTTTACACAAATTTGTTGTCTGTTTTTATACGCCGCCGGAGGCGGACGTATATTGGCATCATCTTCTCCGTCTGTCCGTCCGTCCGTCCATCTGTCCGTCCATCCGTCCGTACGTCCGTCCACTTTTCTTGTCAACGCAACTCCTCCTAAGTTTCTGGCTGGATCTTCTTGAAACTTGGTCAATGTTATCACCTCAATTGATAGATGTGCATGAAGGAAGGATTTTATGGTTCATTGATTTTTGCCTGAGTTATGCCCCCTTAAAACTTAGTCTCTGGGGCTTATTGAAATTGCATTCTTGTCAACGCAACTCCTCCTAAGTTTCTGGCTGGATCTTAATGAAACTTGGTCAATGTTATCACCTTAATTGGTAGATGTGCATGAAGGAAGGATTTTATGGTTCATTGATTTTTACCAGAGTAATGCCCCTTAAAACTTAGTCTCCGGGGCTTATTGAAATTGCAGCCTTGTCAACGCAACTCCTCCTAAGTTTCTGGCTAGATCTTAATGAAACTTGGTGGATATTATAACCTCAAATGGTAGATGTGCATGAAGGAAGGATTTTATGGTTCATTGATTTTTGCCAGAGTTATGCCCCCTTAAAACTTAGGCTTATTGAAATTGCATTCTTGTCAAAGCAACTCCTCCTAAGTTTCTGGCTGGATCTTAATGAAACTTGGTCAATGTTATCACCTCATTGGTAGATGTGCATGAAGGAAGGATTTTATGGTTCATTGATTTTTACCAGAGTAATGCCCCTTAAAACTTAGTCTCCGGGGCTTATTGAAATTGCAGCCTTGTCAACGCAACTCCTCCTAAGTTTCTGGCTAGATCTTAATGAAACTTGGTGGATATTATAACCTCAAATGGTAGATGTGCATGAAGGAAGGATTTTATGGTTCATTGATTTTTGCCAGAGTTATGCCCCCTTAAAACTTAGTCTCTGGGGCTTATTGAAATTGCAGCCTTGTAAACGCAACTCCTCCTAAGTTTCTGGCTGGATCTTAATGACACTTGGTCAATGTTATTACCTCAATTGGTAGATGTGCATGAAGTAAGGATTTTATGGTTCATTGATTTTTACCTGAGTCATGCCCCCTTCAATCTTAGTCTCTGGGGCTTAATGATATTTCAGCCTTGTGAACGCAATTCCTTCCAGGTTTGTGACTGAATATTTATAAAAACACAACTTTTTACAGGTTTTTGAGTGAACGTTTATAAATCCTTGTCAATGTCATTTTTTTGTCTCAAGTTTTATAAGTGGCGGCGTATATTGTGACCATGGCACTCTTGTTACAGGAAGTGTTTATGCCTGTATCAGTCAGGACCTCGGAGGGAAGTTTACATGCTATACCAGAAGAGATTCTGTTTGAAGGAGTTTTTCCTGTAAGTAGAACCTTTAAAAAAAGAAAAGTTCTTCATGCATCAGATGATCATGTGTATATTGTTTCACCATTGTCAACTGATCATTCAGTATGCCAATTAAAAAAAGAAATAATCTCCATATGACCTCAGCCTTTGAGTGGGCTGGGAAAATTTGTTCAATCCAATCCACCTTGTAAGCTGTAAAAACAAGTCAACTGATAAGATGCTCTAATGGCAATTAAAATCTTATTTCAAATCCAAACCCTATGTTGTGGGTATTTATTTCACCTGTCTTAAGATTATTCTGATGAGTACCTACAACATAGGGTTGATTAGCATTACTCTCTCTTATCTTTAGAAACAACCCCAAAACATGGCAGCCGCGGCCATGGTGCAGTTGGTAGCACATCTGCCTCTCATTCGAGAGGTACCAGGTTCGATACCTGGCAGCGCCAAATACCATTATTGACAAAAATGTCACCCATCAATGGTTTGATATCGTGAACCTATATGGGGGAGCAACTGGAGGCTCGGTAAGGGTTTTGTGGTAGTACTGGTATGAGAAACGACAGGAATCCATGGTTAGGTGCTCCAGCCGCTGCAATGCGACCTTAGTAGTTGAAAACGGTGTAAAACCCAAATAAAACCAAACCAAAACTTGGCATATGTTCCTATTTCAGGGGAAAATACCCATGAAAGTACTACAGGTCCATAGTACCTTTCATGAGCAGACCCGGTTAAAAACAGTCATGTTTCAACCCCCAGACCCGAGGTTTATTTTTATAAACACTTTAGAAGAGAAGTCAGATAATGGAAATAATAAACTGTTGGTTCTGGAGCCACAAACAAATAACACAGTAAGTTTGGTTCATGTCAAAAGGACTTACTTCAAATCTATTTTAACCCATTTCCACACAATAACTCTGTTTGGCTGCCCCACAAGATGACGATTTTTGAAAACATTGTGGAAAATGAAGAAATTGCTTGTGACAAGCAATTTCTTCATTTTCCAAAATGTTTTTTGGACACAAAGACCAAAATATGTGAAATTTCATACACTTGAAATTGTCGCCTGCAACATCTTTGAATTAAGATCCGTCTAAAATTTTGCTGTCTGGTAATGGGTCAAATGCATATACATGTTTTTGTAATTCTATATGCACTTACCAAAGCTTTGCACTAAGGCCTCATGCCCTAGATCCAAGGTTTATTTTTATAAACACTTTAGAAGAGAAGGCAGATAATGGAAATAATAAACTGTTGGTTCTGGAGCCACAAATAAATAACACAGTAAGTTTGGTTCATGTCAAAAAGACTTACACAAAATCTATTTTAACCCATTTTCACACAATAACTCTGTTTGACTGACCCACAAGATGATGATTTTTGAAAACATTGTGGAAAATGAAGAAATTGCTTGTGACAAGCAATTTCTTAATTTCCCACAATGTTTTTTAGACATAAAGACTAACATAGGAGAAATTACATGCACTTGAAATAGTCGCCTACAACATCTTTAAATTTAGATCTGTCTTAAATTTTTATACCCCCCACAACAAAGTTATGGGGGGGTATACTGGAATCAGGTTGTCCGTCTGTCCGTCCGTCCGTCTGTCCGTCCGTCCGTCACCCCCAGCTGTGGAGGGGGATTAGAAATATCCCGGCTGCCTTGTCCTGTAGCAAATGGTAAGACCCCAAGCAAAGGACAGTGTGTCTGTAACGGACCCGCTTGTTGGCCGTGAGTGGATACTCGTAAGCCGGAAAAGGGGATCCTGGTCAGTTGAGGGAAGCCCAGGGCTCTCCAGCTTCCCAACACGCTGGCTTTGGCCTCGGCTTCGGTGTAAACGGGAGCTTAGATGGACCCGGTCTAGGCAATCGGCTGGTCGCTTTAGACGATGACTTTTGTATGTACCAATGCGCCATTTCGCCCACTGACTCGAGATTGCATATGTTATACAATTTCTTGTGTCACTTTTTATGTTATGATTAACTGTCTTGGTTTGTTTTCGTCTATCTAGGCTCATGGGTTAATTGAGTTGATTGAATGCCTTGATCGGCGCTGAAATGCATGATTGGTTTTAGTTTTGAAGTCTTGTCATGTATGTCTTTGCCGCGCTTGTCTGTTTGGTCGGCTTGAGTATATCATCTGGGTATCCCTGGCATGGGGAGCTGGATATCCGCTCCGTTTCCATGTCCCCTTGTAGGACTCCGCGGTGGGTTGGGGAACCCAGATGATGAATGCCAATCTTCAAACATGGATTCTAAAACTTTTAAACGGACACGCTCGGAAATTGACTCGGATTCGGAAAACTCATCATGCAAAAGCTCATTCCCAAGATATCTATTAATTGAATCGACTGATGATGGTACAGCTTTATCGACCTTGTCATCTTTTGTGATAAATAAATGCATGTTGTCATATGCTGGCGAGGCAAAATCAATTAAGAAGTTGAAATCTGGTGCTCTTCTTGTTGAAGTCGACAAGAAGTCGCACGCGGACAATCTTTTGAAGTTGAAAAAGTTTTTTGACATACCAGCTAAGTGCACGGAACACCCCACTTTAAATTCATCCAAAGGTCTTATCCGCTGCCCTGATTTGCAGGGGGTATCGGAGGATGAAATTGTCAAGGAACTGGCCTCTCAACATGTTGTAGCAGCTCGGAGGATTCATATTTTCAAAGAAGGAAAGCGAAAACCGACAAACACTATTGTCCTTATGTTTAAAACGGCATTGCTCCCAAAATCTTTGAAAGTAGGATACTTAAAGGTAAACGTTGAACTGTACATTCCAAACCCGCTTCAGTGCTACTCCTGTTTTAAGTTCGGGCATCACGAGAAGAATTGTAAAAGTGCATTCGATCTCTGTCACCGTTGCTGTGAGTCACCTGAGACGCATGACTACCACAATTGTGGCAACACACCTGAGTGTCACAATTGTGGTGAAGCTCATAAGTCAACTTCTCGTGTATGTTCCCACTGGAAGCGGGAAAAGGAAATTGTTACAGTGAAATGTCGTGAAGGCCTGTCATTTTTTGAAGCTAAAAAAATTGTTGATAGCCGTATGAACCTTACTGCTTCATATGCGCAAGCTACCAAGAGCAACTCGAACAAAACGGAGAGTGATTGTGAAAACTGCAAGAACCTTTTTAGTAAATTGTGCATTCTCTTTCCTGAGAAGGAGGAAGAGATTTCACAATTATTCTCTCCATCCAAATCTTCAACGGTTTCCTCTTCTAGTCCTGACACGCCTCAACCATCAAGTAAAACTCCTGAGCCAAAAGTAACTTCAGTCAGTCTACCAACTCCTGCCCCAGCTGTCAAAAATGTACCAAAACCTAATTCTAAATCCGATTCTAAATCTTCAAGTATTGAAATAGCTAACCAATCTAGCCGTGAATCAGTAAATCAGAATCGAAGGCCTGCACCTTCGAAGCCGGTGATCTCTGATCGCCAGCCAAAAGGGTCACAGGACCCTATCAAACAATATAATCGGTTCGAATGTCTTGAGGAAGACATGATGACCGATGACCATGCAAATTCCAGAAAGAATAAGCAAGGTAGTACCATTATCAAACTAAATAAATGAGTAATTGTAGATTTCCACTACTGTGTGGTATATTTTTAATTTTATTATCTATCATGGCGAATACTATTATTCAGTGGAATTGCCGAAGTATCAAATCGAATTTCGAGGAACTCAACCTTTTAGTCTCGAAAGAAAAACCAGTAGCAGTCTGTTTACAAGAAACTTTCCTTAAAGATACTGACAAGTTTACCCTAAAGTATCATTCTTGTTACTTTAAAAACTTTACGGGGAGTGAAAGAGCTTCAGGAGGTGTTGGAATCATTGTAAATAACAATGTTCCACATCGACCTGTACCGCTTGACACTACCTTGCAAGCAGTAGCTGTTAGTATTTCTCTGAACAAAACTATAACCCTCTGTTCTATTTATCTCCCTCCTAGTTCTCCTGTTGACGGCAGGAAACTAGACCGACTAATTGAACAATTGCCTAAACCTTTTGTTTTAATGGGAGATTTAAATTCCCACCATACTCTATGGGGGTGTTCAAATACTGACAATAAGGGTCATATTGTTGAAGACTTTATTTCACGTCATGATCTTTCTCTTTTAAATGATAAATCTTCGACTTATCTACATCCTGCTTCTGGTTCCTATTCATCATTAGATTTAACAGTTTGCAGTCCTCAAGTTTTTCCAGATTTTAACTGGAAAGTTGATGACGACCTGCATGGCAGTGACCATTTTCCGATTCTAATTTCGGAAATTGGGCCATCTGTACAGGAGAGACCACAACGGTGGAAACTCCATAAAGCAAACTGGGGCTTGTTCAAAACTTTATGTGAACAGTCCATTACACCTCAAGAGTTTGAAGATTGTGAGAATCCTGCAGAACTGTTTACCTCTCTTTTATATTCCTCTGCAGAAAAGGTAATTCCAAGAACGTCAAAAGATCCTAAACATCCAAATAAGCCATGGTTTAATGATAACTGCAAGAAAGCTATAGAAAAGAAAAAGTCGATTCTTAGAGAGTTTGATCTAAGACCGACGAAGGAAAATCTTATAAAGTTTAAAGTTGCACGTGCGAGAGCACGGCTTACTATTAAACACAGTAAACGAACATCTTGGAGACAGTATGTATCTAGATTAAATTCTAGATCGTCTGTCAAAAAGACTTGGGATATGGTGCGGAAAATTAGTGGCAAGAACTCTTCACTCAGTGTTGGACATTTGAATACAGACAATGGCGTTGCTTCATCTAAGTCTGAGATTGCAAATGTTTTGGCAGATACCTTTGCAAAGAAATCTTCCTCTTCTAATTATTCTGCTGAATTTCAAAAACACCAAGAACAGAAAGAAAAAATTAAATTGAATTTTAAATCTAAAAATGCAGAGCATTATAACAAAGAGTTCACTCTTAAGGAACTAAAAACAGCCCTTAAGAAATGTCACGATACTGCAGTTGGATGTGATGAAATCCACTATCAGTTCTTGAAACATTTGCCGTACCAGTCCCTTCAGTGTTTACTTGATATCTTTAACAGTGTTTGGAAAACGGGAATACTTCCAACCTCATGGCGGGAAGCAATTGTAATTCCAGTACCCAAACCTGGTAAAGATTCTGATAATCCTTCAAATTATCGTCCTATAGCCTTAACAAGTTGTGTTTGTAAGACCATGGAAAGGATGGTCAACGACCGTCTGGTATGGTTTCTTGAGAAAAACAAACTTATTACGTCGGCCCAAAGTGGCTTTCGTAAGCAAAGAAGCACTCTTGATCATTTAGTTCGCTTCGAGACTTTTATTCGAGAAGCTTTTATCAAGAAAGAACATGTTGTTTCCGTCTTTTTTGATTTAGAGAGTGCATATGATACCACATGGAAGTATGGAATCATGAATGACCTCTATGATTTCGGTATACGAGGTCGCCTTGCTTATTTTATTTCTGCGTTTTTGGATGAACGGCAATTTAGAGTCAGGGTTGGAGATACACTCTCTGATCCTCATGAACAGGAGATGGGTGTCCCTCAGGGCTGTATTCTTTCAGTCACCCTTTTCAGTATTAAAATCAACAATATTATAAAGGCTACTTGCCCTGGTATTGAATATTTTCTTTATGTTGATGACTTTTGTATTTGTTATCGTTCGAAACATATGCATACCATCGAACGACAGTTACAACAGGTTTTAAATAACCTGAGTAAATGGTCGAATGAAAATGGTTTTAAATTTTCTAAAACCAAGACAAAATGTATGCATTTTTGTAGATCGAGAAAACTCCATTCCGATCCAGAACTCACTTTGGACGGGATCCGAATCGAAGTTGTCCCAGAATTTAAGTTCTTGGGACTTTTATTTGACTCTAAATTGTCATTCATTCCCCACATTGAATATTTGAGCAATAAATGTAAGAAAGCTCTAAATCTTTTACGTGTCGTCTCCAGTATGGACTGGGGAGCAGACAAAAAAGTTTTATTACGCCTTTATAGATCTCTTGTGAGATCAAAATTAGACTATGGTTGTGTTGTCTACGGATCCGCCCGTCAGTCCTACTTGCGCAAGCTTGATTCTATTCATAATCAAGGTTTACGTATTGCGCTGGGCGCATTTAAAACATCGCCTATTAATAGTCTCCATGCAGAAGCAAACGAACCATCTTTGAATTTACGTAGAAAGAAATTATCCATGGATTATTATTTAAAACTTAAATCAAATCAAGATAACCCTACACATAATGTTGTTTTTGAACCTCTTTATGAAGAGGAATTTAATAAGAAGGAATCAGAAATTCCACCCTTTAGTTTACGTTGTAAAGCTGACATAGAATCCCTAGATTTCGATCTTGATAACGTGGCCGAACTTAAAGTTCCAGACGTCCCTTTATGGTCGTCTAAAAGTCCCAACTTTATTTATGATCTTGCTTCAACGAAAAAGTCTGAAACTAATCCTTCTGTGTTCAAAAATAAATTCCTTGAAATTCAGGAAAAACACATGTTGCATTTTCATATTTATACAGATGGTTCTAAGTCTGAAGAGAAAGTTGCTTCAGCTGCCATCTTAGATGGCTACAAATATCAGTATCGTCTGCCCGATAACTCGTCTATTTTCTCTGCCGAGCTTAAGGCTATTGACCTTGCACTCGAGCATATCATTGAAAATGGTTATTGGCGCTACATTATTTTTACAGACTCTTTGTCTTGCATGCAAGCGCTCGAGCACGAAAAAACGGACAATCCTATTATTGTTAAACTCCTCGAGAAGCTGTCTCGTATATATGCTTCTGATGAAGATACTGATATTGTCTTTTGCTGGCTTCCAAGCCATTGTGGTCTACGTGGCAACGAAGAAGCAGACAAAGCTGCCAAAGAGGCGTTGGCACTGGATATTTTACCTTTTAAAGTTCCTTTTACTGATTTTAAACCCCTTATTAATATTTTTATTCATAATGTATGGCAGAACTGTTGGAGCGACGAGGCCAATCACCAAAACAAATTGTTTTGTATAAAACCTGCACTTGGTGAATGGCTGCCGGGTCTTCGACCTGACCGCCGCGAGGAGTTAGTTTTGGTCCGACTACGAATTGGTCACACCCACCTGACCCATTCGTACCTATTAAAGGGTGAGGAGAAACCTCAGTGTATTCCTTGTAACGAGGAGTTGACTGTCCAGCACCTCCTAATTGATTGTATAGACTTAGCCATCATTAGAAACAGGCACTTCAACGCTGACAGTTTGAAATCACTATTTGATACTGTGAAGCCTGAATCAATTTTTAACTTTCTTAAAGAGTGTAATCTCTTTAAAAAGATTTAGCTCTTTTCTATTATAGTCTGTGATATCTGATCTGTGATATTTTAGTTATGTTTAATTTTCTATATAGTTATTTGTACTATGGATTTTCCGGTCGGGTGGACTCGGACATGGGTGTTCTCTGATCTGGGAGGAGCCCATGTCTATTCGTCCTCACATCGGATTATTCATGGTGCATGGTTGTTTTGCTTCGTGTTAATTATTACAGTATTAATTTGATATTTACAAGGTAATATTATCTACTTTGAATTAGATATATTTTCATTATATTTTACCTTTCTGGATGTTTATGTAACTATCTACATACCAGTAAATTTGTATACATCCAGATATTTGGTGCGCCCAATATGACCTTGGTAGTCGACGGGCCTTAAAACACCATTCATTCATTCCGTCCGTCCGTCCGTGGACATAATTTTGTGTCCTCTTCTTCTCCCACAGTTTTTGACAAATTTTTCTGAAATTTTGTCAGGTTGTTTCCTATCATATGAAGTTGTGCACCTGCAATTTTCACCTTGATCCAGGCATTAGTTTTAGAGTTATGCCACTTTGAAATTTTTCAGGTTGGGGGAGCAGTCAAAATTTAAAATTTGGTTTCCCTGCTCTAACTCGAGAACCATTTCACCTAGGATCATGAAACTTTACACAGTTGTTGCCCATGACCCAGGGAGGTGCCCTATTGGTTTTGGGTCACCAAGGTCAAAGGTCAAGGTCACAATTGGACTTTTTTCAGTGACAAGGTCCTAGTGGGGGGTATTCGTCCGCTTTGCGACAGTTCTAGTGCTGTCTGGTAATGGGTTATGTGCATATAGTTCTATATACACTTATACTTCTATTGCGCTATGTTCCAAGATACTAGGTTTATTTTTATAAACACTTTAGAAGAGAAGTCAGATAATGGAAATAATAAACTGTTGGTTCTGGAGCCACAAACAAATAACACAGTAAGTTTGGTTCTTGTCAAAAGGACTTACTTCAAAATTATTTCAACCCATTTCCACAGAATAACTGTTTGACTGCCCCACAAGATGATGATTTTTGAAAACATTGTAGAAACAAGCAATTTCTTCATTTTCCAAAATGTTTTTTGGACACAAAGACCAAAATATGTGAAATTTCAGGCACTTGAAATTGTCGCCTGCAACATCTTTGAATTAAGATCCGTCTTAAATTTTGCTGTCTGGTAATGGGTTATGTGCATATAGTTCTATATACATGTACAATTCTGTTGCACTATGTTCCAAGATACAAGGTTTGTTTTTATAAACACTTTAGAAGAGAAGTCAGATAATGGAAATAATAAACTGTTGGTTCTGGAGCCACAAACAAATAACACAGTAAGTTTGTTGAGACATTTCCTTTAAGTGCATATAGTTCTATATACACTTATACTTCTATTGCGCTATGTTCCAAGATACAAGGTTTATTTTTATAAACACTTTAGAAGAGAAGGCAGATAATGGAAATAATAAACTGTTGGTTCTGGAGTCACAAACAAATAATACAGTAAGTTTGGTTCATTTTACAAAGGCTTACTACAAAATAATTTAACCCATTCCCACACAATGACTCAAAATGTTGGACTGCCCCCTCAAGATAATGGCTTTTGAAAACATTGTGGAAGATGAAGAAATTGCTTGTGATAGGCAATTTCTTCTTTTTCCAAAATGTTATTTAGACAGAAAGACCAAAATATGTGAAATTTCATACACTTGAAATTGTCGCCTGCAACATCTTTGAATTTAGATCCGTCTAAAATTTTGCTGTCTGGTAATGGGTTGTGTGCATATAGTTCTGTATACACTTATACTTCTATTGCACTATGTTCCAAGATACAAGGTTTATTTTTATAAACACTTTAGAAGAGAAGTCAGATATTGGAAATAATAAACTGTTGATTCTGGAGCCACAAACAAATAACACAGTAAGTTTGTTGAGACATTTCCTTTAAGTGCATATAGTTATATATACACTTATAATTCTATTGCGCTATGTTCCAAGATACAAGGTTAATTTTTATAAACACTTTAGAAGAGAAGTCAGATAATGGAAATAATAAACTGTTGGTTATGGAGCCACAAACAAATAACACAGTAAGTTTGGTGAAACATTTCCTTTAAGTGCATATAGTTATATATACACTTACAATTCTATTGCGCTATGTTCCAAGATACAAGGTTTATTTTTATAAACACTTTAGAAGAGAAGTCAGATAATGGAAATAATAAACTGTTGGTTATGGAGCCACAAACAAATAACACAGTAAGTTTGGTGAAACATTTCCTTTAAGTGCATATAGTTCTATATACACTTATACTTCTATTGCGCTATGTTTCAAGATACAAGGTTTATTTTTATAAACACTTTAGAAGAGAAGTCAGATAATGAAAATAATAAACTGTTGGTTCTGGAGCCACAAACAAATAACACAGTAAGTTTGGTTCATGTCAAAAGACTTACTTCAAATATATTTTAACCCATTTCCACTCAATAACTCTGTTTGACTGCCCCACAAGATGATGATTTTTGAAAACATTGTGGAAGATGAATAAATTGCTTGTGACAGACAATTTCTTCATTTTCCAAAATGTTTTTTGGACACAAAGACCAAAATATGTGAAATTTCATACACTTGAAATTGTTGCCTGCAACATCTTTGAATTTAGATCCGTCTTAAATTTTGCTATCTGGTAATAGGTTATGTGCATATAGTTCTATATACACTAACACTTCTATTGCGCTATGTTCCAAGATACAAGGTTTATTTTTATAAACACTTTAGAAGAGAAGTCAGATAATGGAAATAATAAACTGTTGGTTCTGGAGCCACAAACAAATAACACAGTAAGTTTGGTTCATGTCAAAAGACTTGCTTCAAATCTATTTTAACCCATTTCCACACAATAACTCTGTTTGACTGCCCCACAAGATGATGATTTATGAAAACATTGTGGAAAATGAAGAAATTGCTTGTGACAAGCAATTTCTTCATTTTCCACTATGTTTTCTAGACTTTTCTAGACAGAAAGACCAAAATATGTGAAATTTTATGCACTTAAAATTGTCGCCTGCAACATCTTTGAATTAAGATCCGTCTTAAATTTTGCTGTCTGGTAATGGGTTATGTGCATATAGTTATATATACACTTACAATTCTATTGCACTATGTTTCAAGATACAAGGTTTATTTTTATAAACACTTTAGAAGAGAAGTCAGATAATGGAAATAATAAACTGTTGGTTCTGGAGCCACAGACAAATAACACAGTAAGTTTGGCTCATTTTCTTCATCAACTAATCTAGTGAACCCATTACCAAACGACAAAATTTTGAACTTGTCCAAAGTCAAAGATGTTGCAGATGACAATTTCATGTGCATGGAATTTTACATTTATTCGTGTTTTTGCTTAGAAAATATTGTGGGAAATGAAGAAATTGCTTGTCTCAAGCAATTTCTTCATTTTCCATGATGTTTTCCAAAGCCATTATTTTGTGGGGAGTCAAAAGGAGTCACTGTGATGCAGACAGCAAAGCTTTGGACTGTTCCCATTTGAAAGGTGTTGCAGACAACAATATCTATCTGGTGAAATTTAAAAAGTCTCTGTGTTTTGGGTTAGGTAACATTGTGAATAATGAAGAAATTGCTTGTCGCAAGCAATTTCTTCATTTTCAAAAATGATTTCCCAAGCATTTTACTTGATGGGTGTCAAAAAGCGTTAATGGTTGCGAATGGGTTAAAATTTACACTGCTCTAGAGATTTCTTATCCAAAGCTTTAGTATCAACAAATTTGGTTTGAATGTAATTTGTAAATGTCATCTAAAAATTGTGGTTGTCACTCTAAATAGCTTCACTAATATTATTGGTATATTAAGTAATTGTGTTGAGAAATATATAAAACACTTGATGTGATCTTTATTTCAGATTGGTAAAATATATTTTGATGCAAAAAAGGTGTGCAGAGATGAATGCTATATTGGTTTACCAACATATACAGACAGTAAGAGTCATTCAATCTTAATTTTGTTGTTTTACATGATTAGTTTTACATGCCTGAAGGGTAGTATTATGTTACTGCCCTGGTCGTTTGTCTAACCTTCTGTCTGTTAGCGAATTCTTGTGTGTGCTACTTCTCCAACAGTTTTAATTGGAATTCGATAAAACTGACAACAATGAATCTCCATGATGTCTATTTGTGCCCAAATACGAGGGGCGTTCAATTAAAAGTGGTACTAATGGTCCACCATACCTCACGGTTCTATAGAACTAGTGGTGCTTGTGTCTATTAGACGGGAAAATTACTGTCTATACTTGGTCAAAGCTTGAGGAAAATTCGTTCACTCTTTCAAAAGTTATTGAACTTTTAAGTTGGTTCAGTCGTATACACTGGCTATTTCGCTGTGCGCAAAATGGAAAACGAACTGAAGTAGGATGTACGGGTCTATATTAAAGGTTGCATAGGCTTTGAAATATCTGCATCAGGTGTATATAATGAACTATATCAAATTTATGGACATTCGAACGTTGAAAATACGCCAGTTTTTAGGAAGTTTATAAAAAATAGAATTGGTAAAACTGGCCTGAATGATACCCCTCTCTCACGCAACCCGGGTAGAGCTAGTACCAAAGCAAATGTTGCTGTAGATTCCGACATGACCAAACAGGACGCATGGTTCAATGTGCAAGAAATAGCAGATAAAGTTGGTCTTTCATCGAGGACATGTTATACGATTTTGACGAAAGGGATGAAACACAGACAGGATTATGCCCATAGGGTCCCCCACCTGCTGCCTAAAGGACAGAGAGCCACCCGAGTAAAGGTGGCAAAATATATCTTGAAATTATGCAATAAATGTGGACTTTCTCAGCTTTATACATATGATTGAACAATAATCTACTATTATGAGCACCACTGGCGTGTCATTAGCAAGCAAAGGTTGATAAAGCAGACTTCCCGAAACTCAACACCCTTCTGTCAGACATTTGGTCTGACTGGACAGAATTTTCTGTCAGACCTAAGGTCATCCAGTCAGACCAAAAATTTTTCGTGATTTTTTACTATTTCATAATTTAATTATTTGCATTTGGGAGAGAATTAAAGTCTTAAACCTTATTATATCATCTTATCTAAAATAGATAATATTTGAAATTAGTCTGTTCCATAATTTGAAATTGTGGAGTAAAGCAGGTCTAGGTTCTAAATCCTACTTTCAGTTTCACAATTTCCCATCTCTAGCTTGGAAAGCTGTATAGATCTAATTGAAAAAGGATAACTTATTGTTTTTAAAAAAAAAACACATCCAAAACATCCATTTTTATGTTAGCTTAGAGCTTTCAAACATAGAATTGCATCTTTTCTTCAGAGTGAAATCTGTTAAATTTGGACCAGTAAAAATAAATCAACTCTAAATATATTATGAGAACCAAAAGGAAGAATTGTTGAAAAAATATTAGTAAAGGGTAAAAAAGGTTAAGCAAAAGCAAGGCGCTGAACCGTTACGTAACTCAGCAAGACTGAGAAAATCAATAATGCCAGTTTGTAAAACAGCCTTATCTACATAGCAACTATATTTATGTTAAAGGGTTTTAACACCGAAATTGTAAAGTCTAATCGTTATGCTGAAAGATTACACAGGTCGCGTGTTTTACGATGTCTGCCTGGAAGGTTTTAATTGGTACTTATAAACAAAAAGAAGTTGCTGATTATCGGATTATTGTTAAAAGTAAGATAGGTTTTGCTCTTCTCTTCATAAGGTCACAAATTTTGGCTTCTCCCACGACGATTTTCCAGGCGACATGGACTTCGCTTTGATCAACAAGTTAGGCGAAATCTTTTGAAATTAAGTGACTATTTCGCTGATTTTCACTCGCTTTGATGAGCCTTGAATTGTAAGAAATGTAGAAGTACAATTTTAGACTGCATACTGGGCTATAAATACGCTTCATATTAGTGATGGGGAAACCCAGATCTGCATTTAAAACCATGTGAAACTGATCGTATTTAGAGGAAATTTATGGGCCTACGAATTACGATTTTCAATCGGACCTTGTTCTCTGTATTTTATTCCGGACATTTAGGGCCGACGAGGTAAAAAATTCAGTCAGACCTAGCCAATTTTTGCCGGTCAGGTCCGTAGGTCTGACGGAGTTTCGGGAAGTCTGATAAAAGATCAGGCAAAGTCTGTAATAGCCAAAAAAATAAAAGCGCGGCAAAAGTTTTGTGCACGGTAATTTTCAAATGTAACGGGTGTATTTTTCAAATTTCTGTTTCAAAAAGTAACACTATTGCCGGTCATTCATACAAGAAATGTATGTCGGCAAAAATAAATAAATATCACGAAAAAGCAGGTCTTGGACCGACTAAAGAGGCGTGTGCCAAATCCATGACAACGGAGCTGTCCACAGGTGGCCTCTTGTCCAAGACTTCCTGGAAGAGACACATGCTGAACAGCGTCTTCATCCACCCTTATAGCCGGGTTTGAGCCCTTGTGGCGTTTTTGTGTTCCCCATAATGACGAAAAAAGCCTCTGGTCGTCGGTATAGGCCTTCATGTTCCATATGCAGTGCAATTTACCAGTGTCTGCGGAGTGTCCAAAAAGAGTCCCATTTATTGGCATATAAGTAATGGATCTCTAAACTTCAGAAGTGTGCGGTTGTCAAAGAGGATTACTGCGAATGATTGGAGATACTTAGAGTTGAATCGCGACATAAGTATGACTTATAGAACCCCAGTTCCAAAATTAATTGAACGTCCCTCGTACTTACAGAATTCAGATAACTCTCTTCATTCTTGAAAAATTGGCAAATTTTATCTACAGGCCCCTCTTGGTGAGGAATATGCGCAACTCTGTGACGCTTTTGTTTAAACGATTGCTTGCAACTAAATCATACAAAGAGAAAAATAGACATTCCATGTTTAATGTTGATGTTAATATGTCTTAGTTACTTCTAATTCTTTTAAAATAAATACAATATTCAGAGCTACAGTTGAGAAGAATGAATACTTTCTAAAAAATTTATTTCGAATCCAAACACCATGTTGTGGGTACTTGTTTGAATCTTTTCGTAGAGACGATTCTAATGAGTACTTACAACATAGGGTTTGATGAATATTTACTGAAATATTTCAATTTGAAAAGCCATCACCTCTCTCTTATTTGTAGCTTTGTTACTTTCAGCTGGTCACCAGTGGTTACTAGGTTTAACACTAGAAAAAGACGTATCAGAGACAGACCGATACCTCTACACACATTTTAAACAACGATGGCAAAAATTAATACAAGACAGAAAAGATAGGTAAGTCATTTATCTCATTACCATACATTGACACTTTATGATGCCCTACAAGAAAAAGGCTGTGGCAAGCATTGTTGTAAATGAAGAAATTGCTTGTGACTAGCAATTGTTTCATTGACTTAAAATTGTCATCTGCATCATCTTTGATTTCGGGCCAGCCTAAAATGTTGTTGTCTGGTAATGTGTTAAGCTACAGAAAAGATAGATTCCTCATGCGCTATGTTTACTCTCTTTTAAACCTAAAAAAGCAGATTTATATGTAATAAAGCTGTGAGTAGGTCATGACTCACAAATATCTGTTGTTGGTGGAAGTATTAATTTTCCAATCATATTACTTATCAGCAACATAAAAATCAGATACAGAATACAGCTACAAAGGCGATTTGTAATTAATTGCTCATCAAACCCTATGCTATTGTGGGAACTCATTGGAATTGTCTCTCGAGACAATTCAAATGAGTATCCACAACATAGGGTTTGAAATTAAAATGACAAATTTAGAATGGCCTTACCCCTTTATCTGTTGCTCTGTATGTAAAAGATTTCAGTCTTGGAAGTTTATTCTACTTATTTGCTGAATACAAACAAGAAAAAGGATGGAAATGTCTGTCAGTATGTCTCTTATGCATGTATTTGTTTCTGTATCCATGGAATATGGCGATATATTTTGTAGTTTGTGTGTACATACCTCAAGAGCTACAGATAAGAGGGAGTGAAAGCATTTCAAAATGCAATATTTCAATTATCGTTAATCAAACCCTATTTAATATTGTGGGTACTCATTAGAATGGTCTCCTCGAGATGATTCGAATGAGTACCCGCAACATAGGGTTTGGACAAATTTAGACCCCCTCTTATTTGTACCTCTATTAAATGACCACCATCTCTTGTGAAAGCAAGTCCTACATTATGGATGGATTAGGCTGAAATTTTTACAGAATGTATTGAGTTGGCTTACCTCTGGCCTTTTGTCATGAGATTGCCATATTAGGCTGTGCCACTGAAAAGGGGCACTTCATGCAAAAACACAGCAAATATTTTAACTCTTTCCCAAACGGACAAATTTTTGGGTGATCCACTTCAAAAACTGCCACAAATGCCAAAGTGGGTGTTATTAAAGATAGAATTTTTATAAAATATGGCACAGAAAATATTGAGACAAAAGGAGAAACTGCTGGTTATCAGCAGTTTCTTCTTTTGTTTCAATGTTTTCCCAAGCATTTTCTAATAGGGACGTCAAAACCAGGTCTTGTTTGGGAAAGGGTTAAATGTTGTACAACTGATAGAGATCTAAACATACAATAATCAAACGCTTTTATTCTTATTGCAGATTAAATGTTACAGTAGAAATAGATACCAGCACTGTGCAGGGTTTTTTATTTTCTGCTCACGTCAGAATGATATGGCCAAGATTTATTCGACACAGTTGTGGAAAAATAGTTGATTTTCCCCTTACTCAGATTGGAAATCTTTCTGTAAGTTGCTTGATATTCCATCAATCATTGAACACTTCATGCAACTTTTACATTATCTATGATGGAAATTGATGTTACCAAGATTTTTAAATCCAGACGATCTCATCAATTTCCATCATCACAGATAAAGGCTAAGTTGCACACCGAAGTGGCACAAATTGTTTGGTATCTAAGGATCATAGATGGAAACTTTAATGGCATTTGATCATAATGATTTTCTTGGTGAAGGCTTAAAGATTTTCAATCAAGAAGAAATTTTAGTCTTGACTGTTGTTTAATCTCTAGCATAATAAGTAAGTCAAAAGAGCAATGACTGAAGCCTCATTTTAGTATAAATAAAAGATTCAAGAATGGATCATTTGAACAATCAATGCTAGCAAGGCCTTGTAATTTCATTGTTCAAAGTAAGCTTTAAAACATGAGTTATTATTGCAAAAAAGAAATAAGTTGGATTTATGGAAGTATTTTGTTTATACCTGTACCACTACTTTTCAATTAAGCTTTAAACACAATTTTTAACACATAAGCAAAACAGATGGGTATAACTTTTCAATAAATATCAAGATAATGGTGTCAGTGAATAAATTCTTCATCACATGTCTGGTTTAATGGTACTTTGCATCAGTTTTCAAAGAATTATTTTCTACATGAAATTGTTTCACACCTAATGCCTATATTGATGATTTGTTGTTGAACTTTTATTTTGTTATCTCTTTCAGACAATAGATATAATAGTGGAGAACCTTGGAGATACGCCTGTGATAGCACAAATTTTACCATTACATCTCTACCCCAATCCTCATAATATACTAGACCTGTTTAAAGAGGAGTAAGTAATGTCTTATCAATGAATTGTGTCAATATCAATTCAACGATATTCTTTTCAAAATAGGTAGCATGTTGGATTTTCCATCATAGGATCATGGGTTCAATAATCACTATAATATCCTTTCTTATGTTGGACTTTCCATTATAGGATTCTTGGTTCAATAATCACTATAATATCCTTTTTATACGCCCGAAGGGTCGTATTATGTTATGGCCCTGCTCGTCAGTCTGTCCGTCTGTCCGTCCGTCTGTCCGTCCGTCCGTTAGCAATTTCTTGTGTGCGCAACTCCTCCTACAGTTGTGATCGGAATTCGATCAAACTTGCCACAATGAATCTCCATGGTGTCCAGTTGTGCATCCTGCTTACGGAATTTAATTAACTCTTTTCGTTCTTGAATTATCTGCCCTTGAATAAAAAAAATGCCTATTTTCTTGTGTGCGCAACTCCTCCTACAGTTGTGATCAGAATTTGATCAAACTTGCCACAATGAATCTCCATAGTGTCTAGTTGTGCACACCGCTTACAGAATTAAGATAACTGTTTTCGTTCTTGAATTATCTGCCCTTGAATTTAAGAAAAAATGCCCATTTTCTCAAAAATGTCCATTTTCTCCTGTGTGCAACTCCTATAAGTTTCAACCATAATTTAATCAAACTAGCCACAATGAATCTCTATGGTGTCTTGTTGTGCAAAAAAAATTTTGACAACTTTTCATGTTTGAATTAACTGCCCTTGAATCGAAAAAATGGCCAATTTTACTGACAAGCCCCTCTCGGGCGAATATGCGCCGCTTTGCGAAGCTCTTGTTTTACACTTGGCTTGCGCCAATGTAAGAATATTCAAAAGCTAAAGTGGGATGGGCAGTTGACGGCTTTGAAACAATGTTTTGTTAGTGCTAGTGAGAGAAACAACAGACAGAATTCCATGGAATTTGAAAAAGAAACACAGGTCTTGATGAAAAACATGCATTCATTCTTTTGCCCCTGTATTGAAAGATCAGGGCATATTGTTTTACTCATGTCAGTCTGTCTGCACTTCCATCTGTATGTTAGAAAACTTAACATTGCCCATTTCCGGGGCATTCATGTTTCACAAACACATCTTGTTTTTAACCAAAAATATCATTGAAAATAACTTTCTTGTAAGTCTTGGTTCATGTCCTTTTGATGAATTTTCTTGAAGCAAAATACATTTTACAAGCAGGTGAAATGAAGCTTAATATGCCAGAAGATGAAGCTTCAATATCATATTTGTTTACTTCAAATTTCAAGTTCAGTTATTATGTAAGGATATGTCGGATAAATGTGTTCTTTTTGTATTTTCAGTTTACCACCACATTTTACAGATCATGTAGAAACAGAAGACAAAGATATTTTTGTTTTAAATGATCTAGAATTATTAAATGTAAGTATTATCTGTAATAAAATTATTGTAATAATTATTTTAACCCTCTCCCAAACAGCAAAAATTTAGGGTGGTATGATTCAAAAACTGCCACAAATGACAAAATGGATGTTATTGAAGATAGGATTTGTGTAAAAATGGCACAGAAAATATTGAGACAAAAGGAGAAATTGCTGGTTATCAGCAGTTTCTTCTATTGTTTCAATATTTTCCCAAGCCTTTTCCATTAGGGACGTTAAAACCAGGTCTTGTTTGGAAAAGGGTTAAATGACCTTTTGTAATAAAACCTATACGAATTTTATTATCTCCTGAAATTTTACAACTCTTAGAATTGAATATTAAGTAAAGGGTTTTGAATTTAAAACTTGATGAATGATGAAATAGAGACATTTTGAAAATCGTCACAATATGTTTATGATATACATGTATACTGTTCAAAATTTCTAATGCTGCTCATTGACTTTTGGTAATGGTTTGAATCATTTACAAAGTGTATCATCGTAATTTCAGCCAATACCTGACAGCAGTATCAACATATTTAGAAAGTTAGTTGACGATAGGACGGGTGTGAAATCTCACCGTGATGCCATTACCATACTCATGTTAGGGGGTGTCAGACTCAAAATACAGCTGGGATTTAGACCTAAAGATGATATTGAGAGATCCACATTAATACTAGTCAGGTAAACAAATTGATTGTTTGATTATCAGATCAGCAGATAAGATGGGTGTACAGATAATGAAGAAGCTACAAGGGAACAACATGGATTCTGATCAGACTATGCACAGACTTATCTGGATCTTGGTTGCTCTCAAATGCCATAAGGGACCTTTTTCCAGATCAAGGCTAATTTGTTTACCTAAAGAGTTTTTCAAGATGAATGTACCATGTTGACCCACAGCAGGATTCAAATTACTAATTTAAAGTTTTAAGTTTAAGTTTAAAGGATTATTTTAGAAATGTAGATAAATCTGTATTTTACCTTTTGAAGAGTAGTTTGTAAAACAAGAATTCTTATTCTTGTATTTTCAGAAATAACCTAACAATAATAGATGCCATACCATTACGAGGCTCAGGTGGTCGTGGAGAAATGAAGTTAAACAATAAAAAACCAGGAACCTCAATACTGCAGTTTGATATAGCTGAAAAACATTTGAAGAATTGTGATAGTGAGTAAAAATCTGAATCTTTTAGCCCTTTACCAATCGAAAGATGGGGTGGTACAGGTTGGAATGCTGATGATCAACATTTTCTTCTTTAGTCTCAATGTTTTCCCAAACCTTTCCTATTAGGGATGTCAAAAGCAGGTCATGTTTGGGAATGGGTTGAAAACCTTTTTCAAACAGCACAAGTTCGGACATTTCTAACTTGACAGCTGCTGCATAAGACAGATTTATGTTGATTAAGATAGAATTTGTGTAAAATGCAACTCCGAGAATATTGAGAAAAAAAGGAGTAAATGCTGATTTTGTCCCAAAGTTTTCCAAATTTCCTTTTACAAGTGTCAAAAAGTGTCATTGATTAGGAACTTGATAACTTGAAGATCAGTTAATCAACAGTGAATTTTTGTTTTTCTGATTTTCGAAATCTATTTAAATTGTCTAAGTAAATGAATTCAATGCCAAGACATTTCTATTAATTCCCAATTAAAATATTGAAATGTATATGCACAATGTAGCAGAGATAATTTGATACACTGCAGTTTCTTTAATAACCTTTAAAATGGTGCTTTTAGAATTAAACACTGTATCATGTCAACATTTTTCTGTACTAAATTTCAGTTCTTGACAATAATTGTTAAAGTAAAATTCTGTTTTCTACTTTCAGAGAAAAAACACAGCAAAAATATGGTTCCTAATTTTACAGTGAAGAGATCTTTTACCCTGAAAAATACTGGCAAATTACCGTTTTATGTACATGGCTACAGTATAAATAATTCACCCTGCGAGGGATATGGGTTTAGGGTCCTTGATTGTGAGGGCTTTGAAATGTTACCGAATACCAGTCGGAAAATAGATATTGCGTAAGTATATCTTATACACATTCTGCAGTAGTCATTTCAATTTTCAGATCAATAATGAATTGAAATGAGGTGCCTATAAGTTCAATAAACATACTCATTTTACATTGATTAGGATGAAAGCTACTTTCTCTACCAGAGATCAAATTCAGAAACCTCTTTACTGTGAAGTTGACACTCTGCCCTGGGGCACCGCCAATTCTGGTTGTTTGTGTGGTACAGTGTTTGTTACCTTAGCAATGAATTTAATTTCAATATGCTGTCATCGAATATGGTTGGCAGGTTGATTGGGTGGATAGTGTGTCATTAAGCATGTTTGACATGTTTTGACCCTGATCAGCCAAATTATCAACATTTTCTCCCTTTGCCACACTATTTTCTAAATCATAAGCAAAGGATATCTTTCAATATTCATTTTGTTCTCTGCCACACCATTCACATTGGAACAGTCCTAATTTTGTAGAAAAGGTTTTAAACATTTTGGTAATGTTTCCTTTTTCCATTGCAGGTTTACCCCAGATTTTACCATGTCAAGAATACAGAGAGTTTTAACAGTTTTTACCAGTTTAGGCCCACCTTTTAACTACACACTACAGGCAACAGTTCCCGCCCATTTTTTATCCAAATGCTCATCTTCTTTACCGCGGCCGGATTGGGAACCAGCTTTATACTACACCATCATTTGCATGATGGGCTTCGTCTTATTCTTTATTCTCGTAGCTTCGTATTTTGAAGCTGACAGAATATTTGTCGCAGATATTTTACGAAGAAAAGTTAAACTTTGTAATGGAAATATTACTTACAACAAGGATAAGATATTTGATTTAAAAAGCATTGGTGTTACACAGAATAACACTAACGCTAATACCACACTGAAACCAGTTCCTAATGTGATCCGATTAAACCCACCTATTGTGAGGCCAGTGGCAGCGGAAATCCCCAACAGTCATATTGAACAAAAGTCTCGAGAACCATTCATGAATACTCTGTTTAGCTTGATAAAAGGACTCATGTACAAGAAACCAAACAATGGGCAGAAGAAAAATGAAAACAACAATACTGAACCAAACTCTCTGAAAACGCAATCAAGGACCCTAGATGGAAACGATAGCCATTTGTCGTCACATAAAGTAAATACTGCAGAAAAAGATAAAGCATCCCTGCGAGAGGAAATGATAGCACCGGAGAAATCTAACCCGTCATATAGTCAACAGAAAATTACCCAGCGTAAAACGAAGGCAGCTAGACGATCTTATACAGATATAAACGCTACCCCAAACACAAATACTTCGTCAAACAATGGAAGTTACGATAGAAAAACAGGCAATAGTAAAACTAATACAGCAAACCAAGATAAACGGTCATCAGACCAAAATAACACTGTCAAAGAGAAGCAAATAACCCCTACTATGTCAGACTCCAGTGGTTTAGCCCTGTTTGATGTTTCAGACAGTAAGTTGAATATTTTTATGCCCCCGTATCGAGAGATCGGGGGCATATTGTTTTACTCGTGTCTGTCCGTCTGTCTGTCTGTCTGTCTGTCTGTCTGTCCAAAAACTTAACATTTGCCTTTTCTCCAAAAGTATTCGACATACAAAGCTCAGATTAGGTATGCAACTTCCTTTCAATGATATCTATCTGTTCCATGCAATTTGACCTTCCTCAAGGTCATCCGTTAACTCTTATCAACACTTTACTCTACGAAAACTTAACATTTTACTCCGAAAACTTAACATTTGCCTTTTCTCCAAAGGTATTTGACATACAAAGCTCAAATTTGGTATGCAACTTCCTTTTAATGATATCTATCTGTTCCATGCAGTTTGACCTTCCTCAAGGTCATCCATTAACCCTTATCAACCCTTTACTCTATGAAAACTTAACATTTTACAAAAATGGCCGTTTCGGGGGCATTTGTGTTTCACAAACACATCTTGTTCTTCGAACTTTTGAATGATATAGTTAAGTAGTCCAAATTTTATAAGATAATATTATAATAGTCAGTGCTCAGTTATCAATTAAATATTATTATGCTACACATATTTGTATTGAATTCTTTACTTGATTCTTTAAGTTCTGACCAACTTTTATTCATAGGCTTCTATTCTGTTTACCTCTTTTAAAATAGCCAAGACAATTATTTGTTTGTTATAGCCCACCTGTACTAGAGTATTTCACATGAGGCTTTCAAATGAGATCTTGTCTCCCTATGGTCTTGGTTGTTGAGTGGGACATAAAACTCCATTCTTGAATTATGATATTTGTCTTGTCTCAATATGCCATATATTCATGGATAGGACTACATTTCACCATTTTTAGCTCGACTTTTCGAAGAAAATGAGAGCTTATACTGTCACCCGGGCGTTGGCGTCGCCGTCGGCATTGCAACAAAGGTTAAAGTTTTTTCAAACATCAATAACTTGCATACTATCAAAGGGATTCAACCCAAACTTGGAATACTTATTCACCATCACACCCTCTACCTTACAATTAGGGCCCATGACCCTGGCTCCACTATATTTGGAGTTATGCCCCCTTTATACTAAGCAACTTAGAAAGTCGAGCTCGCTGTCTTCGGACAGCTCTTGTTTAGATACACAAAATCATTCCAAACGCTCATTCCATTCATCCATTCATTCGCTCATAAAACATCCCCATTCCACTCAGAATGTCAATTTCATGATGTTCTCAACTGTAATCACTAATGTAGAATTTTGTCTTGTTGGCTCTATCCTCAATAAATGCATCTATAGTTTTGAGTAGGACCAGATTTCACTTTTCCAAAACTCTGTAAAGGTATGTTTCATGAGGAGTATTTCAATAGCCAGGATCTGGAAAAACGTCCTTTAAGGCTTTTGAGCTCAACATGGTTCCAGATCAGCCTGCGTATACACGCAGTCTGATCAGGAACCATATTGTTCTCTAATAGCTTCTTCATGGTCTGTAGTATCCATATGAGAGTATCATTGATCCCAGCCAGACTGAACCTAGTCACAATATGATATTGAAACACTGTTGTATCTCAAAGTCAAATGCTATAAGGGACGTTTTTCCAGAATCTGGCTCAGATTTTATGTTATTTTGCTGCAGGCAAACAGAAAGGTAAGAAGAAACTACGGAGTAAACCTGAACGTGACAGTTCTGTTAAAGACAGGACAAATCTAAAACCGGCAGATGACAAAGACGAGACATCGTCAACAACCACGGAATCGTCAACTGGAGATGTCGAGGAAAAGGTAGGAGTTGATGTTGTAAATCTAAATACTCTCATTCAGGTTAGAATTTTCTGCCCAGATTTTTAGCTCACCTGAGCACAAAGTGCTCAAGGTGAGCTATTGTGGTCACTTTTTGTCCGTCGTCCGTCCGTCTGTCCGTCCATCTGTCCGTCCGTCCGTCTGTCCGTCCGTTCACATTTTCTTCAAACATCTTCTCCTCCTAAACTATATGTCCAATTTTGACCAAACTTGGCAGGAATGTTCCTTGGGTGACCCTTTTCAAAACTTGTTCGCAAATTTTTGATTTATCAAAAAATGTGGGCGTGGCAGGGCGGGGTTTAAAAATCCTATGAAAATTCTTTAAAAATCAACCATTGGGCCAATTTGAACCAAATTTGGCAGGAATGTTCCTTAGGTGACTCTTTCCAAAATTTATTAACAAATTTTAAGATTTGTCAAAAAATATGGGTAAGGCATACTAGGCTTTGAGAAATCTTATGAAAATTCTTTTAAATTTAACCAGTTATGATATCATAAAATGGAGTCAAAACCCCGTAACTACAGCTCGACAAAGCTGGAGTTACGAGGTTTTGATCCCCCACTGGGGATATGTCTAATCCCCATAAAATAAACAAAGACGAGGATTGTTTACTCAAGACGGAGAAATGTTTACCAGAATGGGGAACTGCAGGTAAAAAGGGGTAAATACATTCTATTTGTTATTTAAGCTATCCTTTGTTGATGGTACTTATTTAAATAGTTTTGATTGGATCATTCAAATGAATACCCACATCACAGGGTTTGATAAAAACATTGAAAGATATTTTACAATTTGGAAAGCCCTTAACCTATCCTATTTGAATCTCTAGTACAGCCTCTAGATATGTACTTTAGTTTAACCCTTTCCTGAGAATGCCTGGTTTGACATCCCTAAAATAATTAGAAAAGGTTTGGGAAAATATTAAGTCAAATGAAGAAAAGGCTGATAATCAGTAATTTTCTCCCTTTGTCTCAAAATTTTATCTGCTTTATTGTGCATGAATCCTTTCTTTATCCATATCAATTTTATTTTCTTTTTAAATTGGAACAGTCTATTCCTTTTCAGTTTGGGAAGGGATTAAGCAGGTTTTGGCTCACTTATTGAAAATGCTGGGAAATGTTATTGCAAAAGAAGAACATGCTGATAGCCTATATTTGCATCTTTTGCCTCATCATTTTCTTTCCACTTTTGTACATGAATGCAGTCTTACTCAGCATTCTGTTTTGTTAGTTACAGCAGTTTTTGATTCTACTGCTCTGATGTTATGCTGTTAGGAAAAGATTTAACCAAAATCAAATTGTAACTGTTCAATGAAAAGTTCCCCTATGTTGTGGGTTGACTGGGTTCGATATAAAGATGATAAAGAGGGCAGTGTTTGACAATCTTTTCACAAATTATAAGACCTGAATATTTGAAGATTTTGTGTAGTTTAATGTCTAAAGACTAAAAATTATCCCTATGCTGTAGCTTCTGAAAGTAACAGAAAGTCCTTAGTTATATGTCTTTTCAATTGACAAAAATTACCATTTTCGCTCGTGTCACCTATTTTCAGGTGAGCGATATAGGACCATCATGGTCCTCTTGTCTCTTAACCCTTTCCCAAACAAGACTTGGTTTTGAGGTCCCTAATAGAAAAGGCTTGGGAAAACATTGAAACAAAAGAAGAAACTGCTGATAACCAGCATTTTTATGCTCCCCGAAAAAATTTCGGGGGAGCATATAGTCGCCATGCTGTCTGTCCGTCCGTCTGTCCGTCCGTCCGGCTGTCCGTCCGTGTGTCCGTCTGTCCGTCCGTCCGTCCACAGCCAGATCTTAGCAACCCTTTGACCAAATTCAATGAAACTTCACATGTGAATACCTAGGGACCTTTTTCTCCATTTCTTAATTTAAGGCTGCGTCATGGAAAAAGGGGCCTTAGTGTAAAAATTATTTTTTCTCTAATTTCTCTTCATTTAATGGGCAGAATTTATTGAAATTTTGTACTTATGTAACAAATAGGATAATCTAGACCATATTCTATAAATAATGTGTGTACAAAATCAGCTGTCATGGGAAAAGGGGGCTTAATGTATGATAGTTTTTATTTTGTGACAAGCACTTAATCGGGGAGCATAATCCGTCTATGACGGCTCTTGTCTCCTTTTGTCTCAATATTTTCTGTGCCTTATTAGTCCCCTACCAGTGTTCACACCGGAGGGGACTATAGGTTTGCCCTCCGTCTGTCCGTCCGTCCGTCTGTCCGTCCGTCTGTCCGCTCAAATCTGGATCCCGCGATAACTTAATAACTAAGCAAGCGTTTTTGATGAAAGTTGGTATATGACTAGATGGCAATGTGTAGATTATGCACATCATTTTATTTTTGTTTTTCGACTTAAATTGAGGTTGCTATGGTTACAGAAATAGTGAAAATATGGCCAAAAATGGGATCCTGCGATAAGACAATAACTAAGCAAGCTAGTTTGATGAGACTTGGTATATGAATATATGGCAATGTGTAGATTATGCACATCATTTTATTTCTGTTTTTAGACTAAAATTGTTGTTGCTATGGTTACGGAAATAGTGAAAATATGGCAAAAAATATTGGATCCTGCGATAAGTTAATAAGTAAGCAAGCTAATTTGATGAGACTTGGTATATGACTAGATGGCAATGTGTAGATTATGCACATCATTTTATCTTTGTTCTTTGACGAAAAGTGCGGTTGCTATGGTAACGGAAATAGTGAAAATATGGCAAAAAATGGATCCTGCAACTTAATCTATTATTGATTACCATATTGAGTCAATGTGAAGCCGGTAGGGGACTTTATGTGTTGCATACAACACCAGATACTTGTTTTACACAAAATTTAATCCTATCTTTAATTACATCCATTTTGTCATTTGTGACATTTTTTGAAGTGGATGACCCTAAAATTTTGTCGCTTGGGAAAACAGACTAATTGCTGCAGTGGTTCAATGTTAAACCACAAATGCTATGATCATTTGAATTACCATCATGTTTTAACTTTCCCAAACAAGACCTGGTTTTGACGTCCCTGATATAAGAGGCTTGGGAAAACATTAAGACAACAGAAGAAACTGCTGATAACCAGCAGTTTCTCCTTTTGTCTCTATATTTTCTATGCCATAATTTACACAAATTCTATCTTTAATTACCTTTCATTTTATCATTTTTGTCAGTTTTTGAAGAGGGTCACCCCAAAATTTTGCCGTTTGGGAAAGGGTAAAACAGTGTATGTTGTTGTACAGGTAAATCAATCCTTTGTTGATTGCCAATTTGGGGGAAAATAATTATGGGTTTATATCAATAATGTGCTAGTAAATTAGTATGTGAACAAAGATTGTAGATTGAATCGGCTTATTTTAGTGAAAGATGCTTTTCAACCGTCTATTTTGAAACATACACTTAATAACTTCAGAATTGGTAATGTATAGATATGGTATGTCACTTTGAATATGATTCACAATATGAAAGATAAAGATATTCACATTGAAAATTTATTTGACAGAGTTCGAGTGCAAGAGAAGGCACCCCAGAACCTCCTCCGACCCAGAAACCGAAAAAGACACGTAACAAGTCCCGACATCTAGAACCGCTTGTAATGCCACATGATGATGACACCAATAACGAGTTTGAACTGACATCCAAGTCACGAGCGTACAAGCGAGTCAAGAGTCAGAAAGACTTGTATGGGGAAGATGTTAGCAAACCAAGGTTTGTTTCTTGGTTAAACCTTTACAACATTGTGTCGCTTTTTGATGACGCTAAGAAATATGGATGCCCCTGAGAAAAGTGCTTGGGAAAACTTTGTGGAAAATGAAGAAATAGTTTGTGACATGCAATTTCTTTATTTCCCACAATGTTTTTTACCCAAAATAACCTCTAAATGTAATATTTTACTCTCTTAAAATTGTCTGCAGCATCTTTGAATTTGTTCTGTCCATCCAACTCTTTGGAAATTCTCCTCCACACAACTTCTCCTGTTGTATCAAGTTCAAATTGCAAATCTGTATATCAATGATCACTAGCATGACCATATACATATACGATCACTTCATTAGTTTCAGAATTATCTGCCCTTGAATTCATTTCTTTTTTTATACGCCTGTATCGCAAGATCGGAGGCATTTGTTTTACAGTTGTCTACCTGTTTGTCAGTCTTAAACTAAATCATAAAATGTGAAAACTTAAAAGCCATTTCGGGGGCATTGGTGTTTCACAAGCACATCTTGTTTACTGGCAAATGGTTTCCATGGTTCACAATAATTTTACAATCATATGATTTTCCTTCTACAGTGCTATCGACCCCAACAACCTTGAGTTACCCTACAGCATGGACAACAAACCTAAAACCAAGAAGAAAAAGGTGGTCACACCCACTAACAAGGGTTTGGAACCCATAACCACTAAATCTAAACTGAAAGGTATGTAGTTTGTTGTGCAAATTTTGTGTCTGTGCAAAGCCATTGTAAGCTTATTCACTTCCTTATTTTTTTGTAACTCCAAATACTATGTTTTTGGTACTCATTTGAATTGTATCAATGTGACATTTTTAGCTCGACTTTTTAAGAAAATGAGAGCTTATACTGTCACCCGGGCGTCGACATTGGCGTTGGCTTTGCAACAAAGGCTAAAGTTTTTTCAAACATCAATGACTTCCATTCCATCAAAGGGATTCAACCCAAACTTGAAATACTTATTCACCATCACACCCTCTGCCTTACTACCAGGGCCCATGACCCTGGCCTGGAGTTATGCCCCCTTTATACTAAGCAACTTAGAAAGTCGAGCGCGCTGTCTTCGGACAGCTCTTGTTAATGAGTTCCGACATCTTAGGGTTTGTTCAACAATAAATTGCATATTACAGTTTGAAAAGTCATTAGGTCCTGTCTCTCGTATTTGTAGCTCTGTTGAGTGCATAAAATTGCACTTACAATAGCCTTGTACATATACAAATTATGAAATCACCAACACATTTTAAAATAACTAAGCTTATAGTGATATTTTGAATTGTGTAACTAAAGGATACTGTTTACCCCTATTGAATGTATAACTTAGACCTTTATATACCAGTGATATCTTAGAATTAACCCTTTCACAAAAATAGACCTGGCTGGTTTTGTTGTCTGATAGAAAAGGCTTGGGAAAATTCTGAAGCAAAAGAAGAAAATGCTGATAATCGGCGTTTTCTTCTTTTGCCTTAATATCTTCCAAGCTGCATTGTACACAAATTCTTTATCTATGAACACTAATTTGTCATCTGCAACAGCTTTCAAATTGGAATAGTTGCCATTTGAGAAAGGTTAGAACAGTTATGAACATTTCTAATTCAGAAAAATGGTATATTATAGACTTAAAGTTAAGCTATGTCTATGCATGAAAAGAATTTAGCATGTTGTAATACTTTAGGCTATTTCTTTTGTTTATTTGTTTTACATTTACATTAGGAGATGCATGATATCTTCAAAAAAATTGTTTTCAATGTCGAAATTAAAACTGGTCAGCATTGATTTGCAGATCAAATAAATTGTTTTAAAATGTGCAAATTTCATAGAGCTTAATAAATTTTCAGTTGAAACTTGGCATGCAGCTTTTCTATCTCTCTGTGTTTACATAACCGTCTTAGTTTACCATTAAGGACAGCCGCATTCCATGACCAATTAGTTTAGTTGGGTTTATAATGGTCAAAGGTATATCTTACAAAAGTTAGATATTGTTGATTTAAAAAGCCTGAATCATTTTCCAAGCTGCTAATCTTTTTTGATGACTCCTCTGAATATGGGTTTAGAAAACCTTGCAGAAAAAGAAGACATACCGATCACCAGCATTTCCTCCATTATCTTCAAGGATTAAAATCATATTATAACAGGGAGATTTTTTTACACAAATTAGCATTGATTTTGATTCCTGCAATTCGTTTCATTTTGGAGTAGCGTTAATTATTATTGTTTGGGAAAGGTTAATTAAATGAAACTTAAATTCTAATTGTAGAATTAATACCATGTTTTAGATATTTTTCTGCAATTGAAAGCATCCTTGTTAACATCCTTGTTAACAGTTTGACTTGCATGATTTCTAACTATGTAATCAAGAATTCTAATTTCCTAAGAAGATTGTTACATTATGTTCTTAAAATCTTTGTTGTGTTGTTTCGTAAAAATTGTTATAGTTCTATCTTTAAATAGAAGTTGTAGCTAAGCTTTAATTATGCACACATTTACTTCTTGGATCTCCTATGAATTATCTTATCTGAGTGACTCAATTTTACCAATATGCAACATGAATTGAATTTCTAAATAGTAGAGAGGTTTCGATTCCGAACTTGTACGCCTACTTCTACGTGTACGAGTAATTTTTGTGCGAAACGTCACTATGACGTCATCACTTTGTGATTATTTATCACTCTCGCTACACGTCGAAAACTTGTAGAGGCCGGTTTACACGTAAGTAAAAACTTGTAGCTTTTTATTCTTAATTGGTACAGTTTCTAGGTGTTCAAATGAATGCATGAGGTAATTCATGCATTTTTTAATGAGAATATACTTGTGAGTGGTATCCTAACAAGAATAGTTTGAAAGTTACAGCGTGTTTAATACAGGTCGTATCAACGACCTTTCCTAACCCAATTTATGCCAGTACATAGAGTCAGTACCGCAAGTATTTACCCACTAACCCTGCATAGGATTTATGCAGTTGACGCCTTTTCAAACTTAGTAGATCTAGATCAAGTTTATTAAACTGAAATTTATAGATCTACTGTCATTTTCAGATAAGTTTCCGAAGGAAATTCTGACCATTTTAAATATTTTTGCTGAAGTTTTTCAATAAGGGTAGATCTGGAAATGGGGGGAAAATGCTGGAATTTTCTTCTTTTCCGCTGGTGCTTTCCAAAAACACTTCTAGTTTTGAAACGGGTACAGTTTTTTAACCCTTTTAACCCTTTCCCAAATCACCTGCTAGCTACAAGTACACGTACGCGTACAAGTTGGAAATCGAAACCTTCCCTAGATAGAAACGTGTACGTGTACGTGTAGTTACAAGTACACGTACACGTACACGTACAAGTTTGAAATCGAAACCTCTCTATTGATTATCTAGAACTAATTTGTTTGATGAAAATAATGATTTTGGCTTGAAATTTGATATTTTGAAAATGAATAAATAAATACTAAGAGGAATAGTCATCGGCTAGGTGACATGACAACAGTTGTCACTGGGCAATTTTCTTTTTATGGTAGTCCATCCCGAATGAGATTCACACAATGTTGGAATCATTCGGGCAACATCGTAAACATTTTGGGGTGGAACTTTCCACCGCTGAATGTGTACCACATTGCCTGAATAGGTTCGGATATGTAACGAAACTTAACAATGTCACATGACATTTCATAAATCTCATTAGGGGCAGACTACCTTAAAGCAGTTGCTTTCAAGCAACAAAGGAATTATTTCTTTACGTGTTCTATCCTTGCATGATAGTTTTGTATTGTTGATGTGAGCTTTATGTCTGCACTGTTGTCGTCCAGGTCCATCCGCCGTTGTGGAACGCATCGAGGGAATGATCGTTGAATCCCACCAATCCGAGAGCGACTCGCCGCCGCCCTCATGGGACGATCCAGATCCCACAGCGTCGACCGGTTAGATATCATTCTTGATTTACCCCCTATTTAACTTCACTCTCTATATTGCTTCTTTGAACATGCTTTAAATGATGCAGGGAAAATCATGAAATTGACATCTGCGTGGGTTTCAATAATTTATCAGCCACCTGGTACTCAGGCTAATGTAGATGGGGCGTTTTATATGTTTCCCTATTTCAACCTCATACAATATTTTCAAAAGTAGGCTGGGGATTATACTCAAATAAAGTAAAATAGAAGTGGAAAATCCCCACACCCACCTCTTATGAAACCCCCTGCGTCTGGAGCCAAAACAAATTTTGTTTAAAATTAATTGATTTACACATTTCTAAAGTATAGAAACCAGTTTGAGGGATTTGCAGAATTCTAAACACATGGGCTCAAAATGTTGAAAATTTTCTAAGTATAGAAAACATTTTAGGATAAGTAAGAAATACTTGTCATCTGCATTTTACTTTTGGTCTTTGAAACTTTGAAAAGGTAAAAATTAAAGAATATTGAGTCAATTTCATGATAATCTCAAGGGTACATTATTGACTCGTAAATATCACTTTATCCTTTGTTGGGTGTTATGATAAGGTATTAGTTTACTTTCTGTTTCCTGACAAAATTTTGACTGGTCCAAATTTAAAGGTATTGTTAGAGACAAAATCACTGTTGCCAAGTATGGAAATCATTGTGAGAGAGAAAGAAAATGCTAGTGATGAGCACTTTCTTTTCTGTCCTTGTTTTCTATAACTTCCCATTTATAAGAGGATGTCAAAACCAGTCATTGTTTTGGAAAAGTTTATAAATTTTTAATTCTGTTTTATTTGAAATTGGTTATCATAACTAGATGTACTAAAATATATTGACATTTGAAGAACTTTTTGACCATAACTTGATAAGTATAAGTTTTATCAATGGATTTTCAATATAATTTGTTTGAATTTGAGCATAGCAAAGGGAAAGTCTTCATTGCATGATGGTCTCTAGATGAAATAAATGAATGTTGTATAAAAAGCTGGATTTTTGCAACACAATTCAAATATTAATTTTGTAACAAATATTAGCTAGGATAAGAATGTTAATATGTTTTAGTAAAATATGTTTTCATATTTTTGAGGGTTGATGTAATGGCACTATTATAGTTTACATTAAAAATTGGTTCAACTTTGCACATGGCATGCTTATATTTACTATTCTTCTTTGTTTTGTTTCTACAAGAAAAATTCTACTTAGCAATTAATATGCACAAACCTGCTTGAACATTTAGCTTTGCTTCTTACAATTAACCCTTTTCCAAACTACACAATTTTAGACTGGTTTAATTCAAAAGCTGCTGCATCTATGCAGATAGGTATTGTCTTTAGTATAGGTAAAAATGTTGAGGCAAAAGGAGAAAATGCTGGTTATCAGCATTTTCTTCTTTTGCCTTAATGTTTTCTCATGCCTTTTCTATAAGAGAAGGCCTTTTCTTTAACCAGGTATTGTTTGGGAAAGGGTTGAATTGTTGTAGCCTTTTTTTTTACTTCTTTCTGTATAATAAGCTCTATCATCTCTATGTCATTAATTTTACTGTTTTCGTATAAAAGCCATAGTTTTTGCGTTAGCAATCAAAATGGCTTAGAATAGCAATGAAAGAAAAGAAGAATCCAGCACTTTATCGTTAAATATTTTATTCTCTTTTCTCTTGATGCTTTCGACACTCAAAAAATTCATGAAGGAAGTTACAATAACCCATTACCACACATTGACACCCCTTCAAGATAAATGCTTTGGAAAACGTTGTGGAATATGTGCTTGGTTGCTCCATCATTGAAATTGCTTACTTCTAAACTTAAGTTAATGGTTTGTTTCTTGATAAAGGAAAATATTAGTTGATTTATTATTTTAATTGTATGGTAATAGTACTATGGTTAGACCTGATAGAATTTAGTCTTTCTTAAATAACTCTCTTAACACATTTCCACATATTGACACTTTTGGATGCTCAGCCAGATAAAGGCTTTGGAAATCACTGTGGGAATTGAAGAAATTGGTTGTGACAATCAATTTCCTCATTTCCCACAATATATTTTATCAAAAAAGGCCAAAAAATGTGGAATTCATTCACTTGAAATTGTCGTTTGAAACAATTTTGAATTTTGACTAGACTAGAATTTTGCTGTTTGGGTTGAAAAATGTAGGATTTCACAAACTGGTGAATGGGCTAATTATAGAATTTTCTTGCATGACAGCTGGCTTAAGGTAAGGCCTGGGTAATGCACTTCCTGTATAATCGTTATATTTCAACTTTTTCCGTGACGTCCGTAAGTCCGAGCATTTTTAATGTACCGTTAGATGCAATATCGCCTGTTTTCGTAACAACGGAAATAATTGAGCATGCTCAGATTGCTGGGGAATATTTTAAACAATTTTGTGAAAATGTTTCTAAATTGTATGAAGAGTCGGCAAAAAAAACAACGAAAGTCAAAAATTCAAATTTGAGAGCAATGAAAATACTTCCTTTTAAAATCGTCTCAGAATCGTTTAAAATCGTCGATTTGCAACATACAGATTTCGTTCCATAACTGATTACCCAGGCTGTACCTTAAGATTAGTTCAACGCAAACTTGCTTAACCCTTTCCCAAACAAGACCTGGTTTTGACGTCCCTAATAGAAAAGGCTTGGGAAAACATTGAAACAAAAGAAGAAACTGCTGAAAACCAGCAGTTTCTCCTTTTGTCTCAATATTTTCTATGCCATATTTTACTCAAATCCTATCTTTAATAGCATCCATTTTGTCATCTGTGGCAGTTATTGAAGTGGATCATACCAAAAATTTGTCGTTTGGGAAAGGGTTAATATAATGTTTTTCATCATTGCGTTTGTTCAATACCAGAGAAAAAGACTGACGATTGTAACTTAGGGGCCCAGAATAGCAAAATTCAATACTTAACATTAAGGGTATGGGCATTTTCTGTAGATATTCATGGGCCCAGACCATAATCTAGGGACCATGGGTGACTGGGCCCCTGCTAGTCTTTACCCCTGTCAAAACTTTTTGCTATATTAAAGAGTTTTCTTCTGATAATCTGATTAATTTTGTTGCTTTGTAAAGCTTTAATCTGGTATTTATTTTACTTTGCTCTGCAGCCTTCATATATATTATAATCAATGTCAGACTTAAATATAAGGATATTGCATGACAGATGCTGCACTTGTTTTGATTCCAAATGTTTATCCTATTAATCTGACTGGTCAGATGTTTTTGTTATAGGGCACAAGACAAGACTTCTTTGCAGTTTCAATGCCAAATTTTTAAGACTCAAATATAAAATGTTGCTCTTCCTCTCACTTCAGGTGACCTATCGGAGCTGCACATACAGACTGACCAGTTCGCACAGAAACAGGCCAAGACCCTGGAGATGGGGATCACACCCAACTTCTCTCCGGAGGGCCTCAACAGCAGTAGTCGCAGCAGCAGCTACTCGAGCATCGTCAGCAGCAGCAGTGGAGAGGGAGCTAACGGCAAGAACAAGGCGGATAAACGCTACCCTGTTGGATTTACACCATTCAGCGAGACTATCCCTGGTAAATATTCTATTGAAATATTTGTGACCTGTCACTCTAAAAGGGACCTTATGTGAAGTCCATAAAATTAAATTGTGAGAAACAGTCTAGACCCAGCAGAGGTCAACCAGTTGATGTATTTGGAAAATGTAAATAAATTAAGAAAGGAAAACATTCATTATTCAGAAAATATTCTAAGAGTGAAAAGTATTGATCCTTTTCAGTCTGCCCAGATAAAATGATTGTGTTACAAGGGAAAATGAATAAACACTATAGTCCATATATTTATGCTTTCAGTACCGATAACACCAAGGACACCACCAGTTGGGTTTGCAGTACCAGGAGGTGTTGGCTCTATGAGGAAGGCCTGGGGTAACAATGGATCAGCTCTTACTACACTGAATCCTCTGTTATAGACATTTGATTAATATATTTCAGTACCGATAACACCAAGGACACCACCAGTTGGGTTTGCAGTACCAGGGGGTGTTGGCTCTATGAGGAAGGCCTGGGGTAACAATGGATCAGCTCTTACTACACTGAATCCTCTGTTATAGACATTTGATTAATATATTTCAGTACCGATAACACCAAGGACACCACCAGTTGGGTTTGCTGTACCAGGAGGTGTTGGCTCTATGAGGAAGGCCTGGGGTAACAATGGATCAGCTCTTACTACACTGAATCCTCTGTTATAGACATTTGATTAATATATTTCAGTACCGATAACACCAAGGACACCACCAGTTGGGTTTGCTGTACCAGGAGGTGTTGGCTCTATGAGAAAGGCCTGGGGTAACAACACATTGGCCCCTATCAAACTTAATCCAGTGGTTGATAAGACTATCAATTTTATATCAACCATTTGTCCACTTACAGGAGTATGTTCTCATCAATTGATTCATATTTTTCAGTACCGATAACACCAAGGACACCACCAGTTGGGTTTGCAGTACCAGGGGGTGTTGGCTCTATGAGGAAGGCCTGGGGTAATAACAGATCAGCTCTCACTACACTGAATCCTCTGTTATCGACATTTGATTCATATTTTTCAGTACCGATAACACCAAGGACACCACCAGTAGGGTTTGCAGTACCAGGAGGTGTTGGCTGTATGAGGAAAGCCTGGGGTAACAATGGATCAGCCCCTACCACTCCAGATCCCATGTAAGTACTGGTAAATACAATCATTTTGATACAAAGGAGATATTCTTTAAGTGCATTCTGCTAGAGAAATGCAATTCAAAGTTATTGAATTGAATATTGTTTCAGTCAATTCATGAGTATTTGGTAGATGGTTAGAATTTTGGCATATTCAGGGGTCAAAGTTTTCCGTACTGATACAGATTTCCGTATTTTGGACGGCCGCTGGGGCCGTTTTTCCAAATCGCGTAAATCCGTTGAGAAAAGTGTGTGTGTGTGTGTGGGGGGGGGGGGGTTAACCCCCCTTTTATCTCTTGATGGTATAAGCTACATGCACATGGATATCGTATTTGTTATTTTAACCGAGTCTACTCAGAGATTGTTTAACATAGAAAAAGATTCGAATAAAGCATCGAACGTTGCGTTTATCATTTGGGTGTAAGGGACACAAATCAAGCAAAGGAGCGAGTCCATCCGAAAAGTATTCGTAACAAATTCGGACGATTCCGTGATGTTAACGATTCTGAGATAATTATGCTGAATGTATCCGACGATTACCAAATTGGGAAATTTCCGTCGCCGAAGATCGGTTTACGGAGTTTAATGTCGGCATGCCAGCAGTTCAATGAGTCGTGCGCATTTTGTCTGATTGTTGCACACTTTGATGGATATACGCAATATGGTTTCATTATTGTGTCCAAGAAAACATGTGAAAGTTCATGAGCGTAAAATGTTTACAACACTGTCCTTTGTTACCTTGAAAAAAAAAACAACAACAAAAAAACAACAAAAAACGAAAAAAACCCGAAGGACTCCCTTCCCTTGATTTGTAAAGTTATTTCTCCGTACATGGATATAGTTCTTCATATTTTCATATCTAAAATTTATTACCTTTTCGGGTGGGAAGAAAATTCCAGCATGTTTTGATTCCCGTAGTTGTCGTTAGTCTCGAAAATGTGTTTCATAGCTGTGGTATTCGTGTTGAATTTTCATTATTTTGTTTCTTGAGAAATTATCTAGACGATCGCCCCCGATCAACCATAGATCTGCGTCTGTTACATTGTAGTATGGCGCAGGAATCTAGCGTTTAGCAAAAGAAAAAGTCGAGCTCAAAAACATTCTTTTCGCTACTCTTTTTCATAAATTCTGTGTTTTTTCCATCCATGTAAGATTTAGATTTCATCGCTTTCGCAAACACATTCCAGAAGTAATATGTTTAGTCAAAGAGTGACCAGTGTTTGGAGGGTAAAACCGAATTCCTTCTTCTACAAGTCAACGTTTGTAAAGCGTTGATTGACTGTAGAAAAATGTCCCCGCCCAATCCTTGACTTTCAAGTTGATTGACACGTTTGTCAGACGAATAGGCATGTGACACTGTCTGGACCATAAAACCATATGACGTCATTATATGTCATCATGATACGTCATCTACTCAATTTGGGTTTGAATAGGGACATTAAACTCGCCGACAACAAACGTAGTGCAGAGTTATTTTTAACTTGCTTCAAAATGTTTTTAACTTGGATTTAATCGTTTAAAATTCGGATGATATACTCACTAAACAAGGTATCATTTTTCTTTGTCTATTAAGAAAATAATATTATTCATAATTGCGTTGTCGATTGCCGACCCCAAATCAATTAAATACTAATTGGGTGATACATATTTTTCAAATACATAATAGGGATGCATTTGCCTTTGAATTACTTCACGAGCTGCTGATCAATCACGGCGACTGTCATCGCCCCGAGAAAAAAATCAAATGTATCCGGTTACCTACTCTCCATTGCCGAGATTAAACCATCATTTCTATCGAAATGGAATGTAGAGATAATGTGCTCTGTTCCTAAGAGACTACCGGTTACCTAGCGATATCGTAGCCACAAACTTGATGATGGATATCTAAACGCAGATCAAGATTCAAAAACATTTCGGATTGCATTATTGCAACTAACTTGCGGAAAAGTCTTGATGTTGATCTGCTTTTCGGTTTCACAAACAAATGCCGAGTAATTTCTGTAGAAAGAAGGCTCGCTAATTAATTCGTAAATAAAACCAATAAATGAAAACGTTCCTGGAGATTCAAAGACCCGACTAATTACGACCCTGCGACCTTCTCAAAAGGATTATGAAGGAAAATTAGCAGTTTGAACATAGGCAGTCTTGTTCAGATTGACGATTTTCTGCTACATTTTGGGATGAAATTTAACCTAGGTTGTTCATGGGTAAATGGAATTTTGCAGGCTTAATTTCGAATACTCGCCCTAGTTGCGTGTACGTCTTTTATAATAATTACATTCAAATAGAATCCTAGGTAGTTGCAATAACGTAACCGAAACATTTTAAAAATTTCATCTGGCTTTTGACTACTCTCTGCTTTTAAGACAGTAGCTTTTGACCAATATCTATCATCAAGTAGCGGTATATCGCAGCTAAATCCTAGGTAGCGTGACCCTGAAATATGTGTTTATTGTAATTTGAACATGGCTTGAAAAGTAGAAATATGCTGATTGAATAAGGACACAGTAAAATACAATGTACACAAGTACAAAGCGTTGGATTATAATTTGAATATTTTTTAATAGAACTAAGAACAGTCTCGAAATTCTAGCAAAAGCTGTGAGTATATTCAAAGTGCTCTGAATGCATTCCTAAGGTGTTTGAAAACACTATTTTTTAAGAGCTCCCGGGGGCCTCCGGCCCCCTGGACCCCTGGCCAGGGCGTTGCCCTGGACCCACCGGGGGCCCTGCGGCCCCCTGGCCCCCAGCTTGAAAGTTCAGTATTTTCAGAATTTCAAACTTTGACCCCTGCATATACCTCAGTAGTAATTATCAAAACACAATGATAAGGTCAAGGACTGTGATCTAGCTGTAATTTTAGCAAGGCTATGATTTCTTTCTTTATGGGAATTGCACATTTCATTGATTTCTGAGACTGAAAAAATTATTTCATTATTTTAGTGGATTTGGCCTGCAGACCATACAAGAGTCCAGCCGACCTGGAAACACCCTGACTGATACACAAGCTGACATGTTTAACCAGCAGACTTTTGGATTTGGGTCGGGTGGTAAGTGTCATGTCTTTGTTGATGTCTGTGGTTGAGAGGTAGAGCCTTGGCTTCATGACCAAGAGGTTGAGAGTTGGACCCCTGGTGGTGGTGGTTGTTCTTGGCAGCTCATTGGCCTACACATTCGGTGCGAGTACCGGTATATTTCCCAGGAAGCACAGTCAAAAAGGAATTAAAAAAAGCTTCTAGCTTTCGTCCCAATCAATGAAAATCAAATAAGTTTAAACTAATGTCCTTGCTGAACATTTTCAGTGTACAAAATTTAATGTGATATATTATTGCTTTTCAACAAAAACCTGGTAACTACAGCTTTAAACACGCTGTAGGTAGTAGTTTTTTGTGGAAAAGTGACAACATCGATGTATAGCATATAATGGCTCATTGCCTTTATAGTAAACCCTGAATTCAATCATTGTCATTTAGATGCAAAAAATAAGTTATGTATGAGAAATATTTCAATCCTTGTTCGTATTAAATTATTTAAGCAGTGTTGTGCCTTGGCCGCGGCATTGCGGGATTCCCGCAAATGAATTCTCAATGGCCCTTAAAATCTAAGGCATTGGGATCCTCGATCTTTTATTTGCCGTAATTACCTACGAAGAAAACTCTGCTCGATCGGCGTTTACATTTGTTATGATAGTATAATTCGCGCATTGTATATTATTATGCGTACATTGCCACATGCAAAAGCTTGACTGTGATTGAAGATTTACTATTCAATTCAGTTGAAAAATATGTAAAATATTGTAAACCTATCGCGCACCTGCAAAAACTTGACTGTGACCCAAAATTTGCAATGTGATTCAGCCGATTTTAAGATAAAACATAGAGTACCAGTCATATGTTAGCGAAATGAATTGACAGATGACTATGTATGAAAAGAAAGATAGCAGACAGTGTGAAATCGACGAACATGAGATAAAACAGCCAAATGCATCAATCATCTTTTTCAGAGATGAATAAAATGCAAGGAACAAAAGTTCTATAAGAATTGGTTGGTAAAATGGTTGAGCAAGACTGATGTCACCATGACTTGTTTAGAATCATACCTAAAATAGTTGTTATTTTAGCTTGTCACCCAAAGTTTCCAAATGTCCCCTAGAAATTTTAAGTAGGGGGACACCTGTGTCCCCAGGTGTCCCCCAAAAATTCTGACCAAGGCACAACCCTGATTTAAGGGTCCTTTAAATGCTTTTATTTCTCTCCTTCAGTGCGTGGAGCCCACGGCCATGAGGCTGGATATGGCTTCCCAAGTGGACTGGAGCAGAACAAGAGTATGTCTATGATGCAACAGTTACAGATGGACAGGCGTCGTCGTGTACAGGAACATAACATGAGGGTCATGAAAGGTAAATATTGTCGCTTTTCAACAAAAACATTGTAACTGCAGCTTGTTTCAAGCTGCAGTTACAAGGTTTTTGTTGAAAACAAGTGATATCTAACCTACCTATGATACATATTTATGTCCTCCCATTTATGGATCAGAGACATTATAGTTCTTGCCCTGTCTGTCAGACTGTTTGTGTGTAGCAGAATAAGAGTATGTCTATGATGCAACAGTTACAGATGGACAGACGTCGTCGTGTACAGGAACATAACATGAGGGTCATGAAAGGTAAATATTTATATTGATACTGATATTGCTTTCAAACTTTGCACATGCTTCTGTGACCATAACATTAGCATGTAAGCAAAGATCCACTACTCTGACATTTGATTTGATGCCCTCAAATAGCTCTTGTTTATCAGCGAATATTTAAAACAGCATTTGCATTCAGCAAATCTCTGGCATTTTTTCACCTTTTCTGCTTCATTTTTTTCATTTAGGTTAAATACTAACAGAATTATTTGAAAAATATAAACATGTTGTTGTGTCTGTTGATTCCCAGATCTCAGACACATGGTCACGGTGGATAAACATGTGATACAATATTATCAGAAAATCTTCAATAGTTTTGTAAATACTGGACCGATTTGAATTCGGTTTGAAGCAGAGAATGTGGACAGACGTCACGCATTAGATGGAAGTGGTTGATTTTTCAAAAATTAACTGATAAAAAAGTTAATGAAGATAAACCAAAATTTTGGTTTATCTTCAATAACTTTATTATCAGTTATTTTTTTAAAAATCCAACACTTCCAGCTTATTTCTGGCATTTTCCCACTTTCTCTGCTTCAAACCGAATTCAAATTGGTCAAGTATTAAAAAAGATATTGAAGATTATCGGAAATTCTGAGTCACATGATTATACACTGTGAAGCTTTATGAATCATTATGTTTTACAGGAGAAGATTGGCCTGGATTTGATGTTCCCATTGCGAGCAGTCAGAGCCTGTGGGATACTGAGTATAGTCCCCTTGAGTCTGGTCAGAACGCCTGGGCAGTAAACTCGGACACATCTGTATCTGCAGTAAGTTTTCTGTTACCTTTATGAATTGCCTCCTTTTAAACCATTACCAGACGGCAAAATTTTAGACTGGTCCAAATTCATAGATGTTGCAGACGACAATATCAAGTGAATAAAATTCAATATCATTTGGTCTTTTTGGACAGAAAACGTGGGAAATGAAGAAATTGCTTGTCACACACAATTTCTTCATTTTCCACAATGTTTTCCAAAGCAATTATTTTGTGGGGAGTCAAAAAGAGTCACTGGTAATGGGTTAATGACACAGACATTAAAAATAGAAAATGGTCAGAGCCTGTGTTTTTCAAAATACAAGGGCTGTAATACGAGGCATTTGCTTTGAGCAAATGCATGAATGATCAAATGAAGAAATGACTGAAACAATAACACATTAGATAAAAGGGAATTGTTCTCGTTGATGAATATAGAAAATGGAACCAAACGGCAGAATTTTAAACTAGTCCATATTCAAAGATGTTGCAGACAACAATTTAAACTGAATGAATTTCACAGTTTTTGGTCTTTTGTGGAATTCTTTTTGTGTAGAAAATATTGTAGGAAATGAAGAAATTGCTTGTCACAAGCAATTTCTTCATTTTCCACAATGTTTTCCAAAGCCATTATCTTGTTGGGAGTCAAAAAGAGTCACTGTGTGGTATTGGGTTTAAGATGCAGAAATTGATTGCATAATTGCAGCAACTGTTTACTCATAAATCATCAAATTATTTAATTTCAGTCTAATGGTATCTGGAGCACTCTAACTAACAGTGCTAATAGTGGATGGAACTCACTGATGGGCATCTGGAACAGCCAGCCTCCATCAACTTCCAGACCGCTGTCTGGCGACGCGGCATTTGGCAATGAAGTTGATGAATACAGAAAATGGAACCAAACTATAAAATTCTAAACTAGTCCGTATTCAAAGATGTTGCAGACAACAATTTAAACTGAATGAATTTCACAGTTATTGGTCTTTTGTGAAATTCTTTTTGTGTAGAAAATATTGTGGGAAATGAAAAAATTGCTTGTCACAAGCAATTTCTTCATTTTCCACAATGTTTTCCAAAGCCATTATCTTGTTGGGAGTCAAAAAGAGTCACTGTTTGGTAATGGATTAAAGATGCAGAAATTGATTGCATAATTGCAGCAACTCAATATTTACTCATATATCATAAAATTATATATTTTCAGTCTAACGGTATCTGGAGCACTCTGACTAACAGTGCAAACAGTGGATGGAACTCACTTATGGGTATCTGGAACAGCCAGCCTCCCTCGACGTCTGGACCGCTGTCTGGCGACACAGCATTTGGCACTGAAGGCACAGTACCCATCAACGTCACGGCTGGACAGAACGCTGACACACTACCGGCTTTCAGTCCCTTCAGCTCGGACATATGGAGCCCCAGCGCTGCGCCCATGACCTCTGGATGGCAGGTTCCTGCTCCGGGACCTCTCCCAGGTCAGCCGTCACCAACTAAACCGGACGAGACGGAGAACTAATCGGATTTGACATGATTATAACATATATTTTGTTGTAACAATTAGTACTGGATTATACTGAGGGATCGTCATCTATAGATGTAGATTAACAACTGGGTCTTTTGATAATTTCTCTTAAATAATTTTGTCCAAACTAACTTTTTTTCTTAAGCATCATTATGTTAAATTGAAATTTTATTCCAAAATATTACAATCTTGCAAGATTTAATAGGAACAAATTCTTTTATTCCATGGATTGTATATCTTGAATAAGCTTTCTTAGAATTGGATTCGATGATGGAGATTTCGTTTTGATTGCTCTTTGTAAACATTCATTTTGTGTATCCTTGCTAATAACAGAAATTCTTTTTCTAATAAATTGTGTGTCTAATCTTACTTTCCTGTCTGTTAAAAATGTTTGCGTTATCTTTTATGTTTAATTCTTGCTTGAAACTCTTCTTTTTATCTATGTGCTCTCCTATTGTCGTTCAACTTGTACCTTTGTCTTATGTTGTTCATATTAAACTGTTTCACCAATCAAAACCTCTTGGAAGTCTGTGCTAAATTACTGTTGATTAAGATTTTGTATTGCACCAAAATATGATATGCGGAGCTATTTACTGTTTGTTTAGACTGCTGAAAAATAGAAGCCGTGTGCGATTTAGGACGGTAGAGCTCTTCTAGAAGTGGTAGCGCTAGTCTGGTTCCCGCCTCTGATACATTATGTTGTAAAAAAAATACATTATAATCTATCAGAGGCGGGAACCATACTAGCACTACAACTTCTAGAAGAGCTCTACCGGCCTAAATCGCACGCAGCTTTAGTATTGTTCATATGAAAGCTCCAATGCAATGCATTGATTCATAAAATAGTATTAACTTTTTCTTAACCCTTTCCCAAACAAGACCTTGTTTTGAGAAAATTCCTAGGAAAACATTGAGACAAAAGGAGAAACTGCTGATAACCAGCTGTTTCTCCTTTAGTCTCAATATTTTCTATGCCATGTTTTACACAAATTGCATCTTAGTTAACTTCCATTTTGTCATTTTTGGCAGTTTTTGAAATGGATCACCCAAAATTTTGCCGTTTGGAAAAGGGTTAATCCTGGTCATGCTGATCATTGATAGTGTGTGACTTTGCAGGCTGTCAATGTAACTTTGAATTGGAAGATGTAGAACTCTAGAAAAGTTTTTGGCTTATTCAGCTTACAAGACTAAGACCCAGTTGTTAATTGTAAATATCTATAGATAATGTTTTTCCTAAATTACACATTTTATGTGTTAACTTCATACATGTGCTTTTTTAACACCTTTGCAGCAGTAGACATTTGCAAGAAAGATTGAAAAAAGAGGAGAAATAAGAATAAGTCACATGAAAGTTGGAGATGAGTTGGAGATCGTTTGTTGATTTTCATGGACTTATGTAACCCATTTCCAAACAGTGACAACTTTTTTATGCCTACAACATAAAGACTTTGGAAAACCGATTTTCAACCAAAAAGACACAAATTATTTCACTGAAAATTGTCATCTGCAACATCAATAAATTTGGACCAGTCTAAAATTTTGCTGTCTGGAAATGGGTAAAATATACAGAAAATAGTTCAATAGAACAATAATGTGAGAGAAATGTACACTAGTTTAAGGATAATCCTGGATTTTCAAATAACCCAAATTTAGACATTTAAAACTTGTTTGGAAAAAGAAAAAAATAATGGCAATTCGACTTCAAAGTTTTAAGCACTGTCATGCTAATTACAGAATATTCCGGTCGCTATGGCTGGCAGAATAGAGCAAGATCAGCCTGCACATATCGTCCCTTGACAGCCAGAAGTGGCTATCAGCAGTTAAAACTTAACTGCTGATAGCAACTTCTGGCTGTCAAGGGACGATATGTGCAGTCTGATCTTACTCTATTCTACCAGCTATGTATAAATTCAGCATGTTAAGGGTAACTTATGTCATTTCAAAACAGACTGGAAACCAAGATCAGTCTGCATATGTTTCTAAAGAAATGCTACATTGGTATGTACGCTATTTGAACAGTTATAGGATAGATGAAAATGTTTCTTTAATAAAATGAGAGCCAAGCCTGTTCCCTTGGGTATTGGACAGAAGTGCTTGTCTAAGCTATATGTCCTTGATTAGATTTAAAAAAAAAGATGTAACTACAGCTAGTTCAAGCTGTACTAAACTTTTCTTCAAATTTTAATGTACCCAACTAAATAGGACCTGTCTCTCTAAAAGGGACTTTCTTGGAAGTGTGAAAAGTATCGATCCTAGTCAGTCTGAGCAAATTGCACAGACTGACTAGGATTGATACTTTTCATTTAAGTAATTTTATGGAACTAGATTGTTTTCCCTATCTTAGTTCATGTTCATTTTCCTAAAACAATATATGGTTGAGGACTATTAAAAGTCTGGGGTCCGTTTTACTAACAAACTTACGAACATACAACAACAAATCTGACTGGCCGAGTAATTACTGTTATTATTTCTCGTTCAGTCAGATGTGTTTTTACAAGGTTTTTGCAAAAATCTATGTTAGTGAAACGCGGCCCTGATCCATGTGTCAAAATTTGGTGTAATGGACATACCAGAAAGTCCCTTTTAGTGTGACAAGTCACATATGCTCGTATGCGAATTATTTAGTTTCATTCAAAAACATCTAATGAAATCTATTCAGATGACTGAATGTATTATAACAAGAATACAAAGCAATAATTATTTGATAATTTTAAGTTTATTGCTGAATTGATGATTTTAAGTTTATTGCTGGATTTGTAAAACTGTATAATGAAAAAGCTGTTGATCAAAGAAAGGGACCTGATATACCATGTTATCCCATTACCAAACACAAAATTTTTAACTGGGTCAAATTCAAGGTGTTGCAAACGCCAATTTCAGTTGAGTTGATATAACAATTTTCGGTCTTTTTGAGTAGAAAACATTGTGGGAAATGAATTACAAGCAATTTCTTCCTTTACCACAATGTTTTCCAAAGCCTTTATCTTTGATGAGTCATTAAGAAATCATTGATTTCATTCACTTGAACCTGTCATCTGCAGCATCTTTGAATTTGGACCTATCTGAAGTTTTGCCATCTCGTAATGGGTTAATAGCGTTTATGTAATCCTTTTAAAGTTGAAAAAAGAAGTTGGCAGGGCAATATTTTGGCAAAAAAGAACTACAACGAAAAAGCCCGAACAACCCCAATGAATTATTTAATGTTGCAGTAAGAAAATTGTTTATGTTACTACATTGCCATTGAATATTTATACAAAAAAAAAAGAAAAAAAATCTGTACCCATATTCAAAATATTTATAACCAATGAGTGTATCTAATGCTAGGTTCCCACTGCCAATCAGATCAATGGCAAAGGTTGGATTAATCAACTAGAGATCGAGAAAAAGTGTTGAATTGGGATAGAAAGGGAATTTAAGGAATAACTTGTTGATCAAATGGATTTGATCAGCAGTTGGAACCTTTCATTAAATAAACCACTATAAATACATGTATATCAATTATTACTTTTGTATCTCATTAAAAAGTTTTAGCCATGCAATGTATTACTAAGTAAAAAAAAATGATTAAAATCTTACGATTCTCACTCCTACATAATTATATGTCAATGGCAAGTAGCATTTAAGCATATTCAAATGATAACATCATTAATACTTTTTAAATTTATGTTCATTATTCGAAAACTTTAAAGACCTAAAGTGTATATGGATGCTTTTGGCCCTTTTTAAGCTGGTCTATGAATATTGAAGTCGCTTTGGCTGGCAGAATAGAGCAAGATCAGCCTGCACGTATGTGCAGTCTGATCTTACTCTATACTACCTGCTTGATAAATCCAGCATAGAAAAAGGTCAAGATCGGTTGTATATCAGGTCCCTCAATCAAATAATTGTAAAGCAATAATTTGATAGTTATATTTATAAAGATATTGATAAGAAATATGATATCTCCTTTTGTTCTGGTTTTAACTCATATTTTCATTTGTTAATTTTTACCTTTTATAAATAAACAAAAGGTAGAACACTACATTCTTATACCTATACAGTATTGAGACTTCAGGCATCATCCAGAAGTTGTTCTACTATTTATAGTAGCAGCGGCCTTAGCGCAGTTGGTAGCGCATCTGCCTCTCATTGGAGAGGTCTCGGGTTTGATACCGGCTATGGCAAATACTCTTTCTGACAAAATTGTCACCCACCTATGGGTTTGAAATCGTTAACCTAAGTGGGGGAGCAGCTGGAGGCTCGGTAAGCGTGTTGTGGTGGTACTGGTTTGAGAAAGAACAGGACTCCATGGGTAGGTGCTCCAGCCGCAGCGATATGACCCTGGCAGTTGAAAAGGGCGTAAAACCCCAATAAACTCAAACTCTATTTATAGTTAAATTAATATTGTTTTCATTGGTTAAGTTAGTCCACCCCTAATGAGTTTCACATGACTTGTTTCCTTATAGATTGAATATGTTATGAAGCTTTACAATGTTACACATAAAGTTATGATGTGGCGTAAATCTCATTATGGGTTGACTACCTTAACCCTTTCCCAAACGGCAAAGAATTAGTGTGATCCACTTCAAAAACTGCTACAAATGACAAAATTGATGTTATTTAAGATAGGATTTGTGTAAAATATGGCATAGAAAATATTGAGACAAAAGGAGAAACTGCTGGTTATCAGCAGTTTCTTCTTTTGTTTCAATGTTTTCCCATGCCTTTTTAATTGGGGACATCAAAACCAGTTCTTGTTTGGGAAAGGGATAAAACACTTCTTCCTATTGTCCTCATGCAAAATTTATTTGGCTGCCTAACTTAGAACTGTTGATAAATGGATGATAAATCATGGTAAACAACTAAACATTGATTAATTCTTAACCCATTACCTAACGACAAATCTTTAGACTGATCCAAATTCAAAGACGACAATTTCAAGTGGATGATATTGTACATTTTTCTGTCTTTAAGGGTAGAAAACATTGTGGGAAATGAAGAAATTGCTTGTCACAAGCAATTTCTTCATTTTCCATAATGTTTTCCAAAGCCATTATCTAGTGGGGAGTCAAAAGGAGTTTCTGTGTGGTAATGGGTTAAATGATGCATGACCAAGTCTCAATACTGTATATTTATATATGAATAATTTTGTTGCATCAAAATTGTGGAAACTACAGTTTATTAAGGATTTCAACCCATCATTAAATACAAAACACTTTGCAAATCTTCGAGTGGCATCAAGGGTACCCCTCATCAAGTTTCATTGCCACAGATGATGCCCAGAAATTGACGAGAGTATCTCTCGTTGATTTCCATTGTCACAGAGGATGCCTGTAGAAGTGTTCAATTTAAACGTACTTCATTTTCATGGATTAGGACAGAAGCTGGAAACTTTAATTCCCTTTCGATTCTGCTTCCTGGAAATAACACCAGTATGGGTTTGAAATCGTTAACCTAAGTGGGGGAGCAGCTGGAGGCTCGGTAAGCGTGTTGTGGTGGTACTGGTTTGAGAAAGAACAGGACTCCATGGGTAGGTGCTCCAGCCGCAGCGATATGACCCTGGCAGTTGAAAAGGGCGTAAAACCCCAATAAACTCAAACTCTATTTATAGTTAAATTAATATTGTTTTCATTGGTTAAGTTAGTCCACCCCTAATGAGTTTCACATGACTTGTTTCCTTATAGATTGAATATGTTATGAAGCTTTACAATGTTACACATAAAGTTATGATGTGGCGTAAATCTCATTATGGGTTGACTACCTTAACCCTTTCCCAAACGGCAAAGAATTAGTGTGATCCACTTCAAAAACTGCTACAAATGACAAAATTGATGTTATTTAAGATAGGATTTGTGTAAAATATGGCATAGAAAATATTGAGACAAAAGGAGAAACTGCTGGTTATCAGCAGTTTCTTCTTTTGTTTCAATGTTTTCCCATGCCTTTTTAATTGGGGACATCAAAACCAGTTCTTGTTTGGGAAAGGGATAAAACACTTCTTCCTATTGTCCTCATGCAAAATTTATTTGGCTGCCTAACTTAGAACTGTTGATAAATGGATGATAAATCATGGTAAACAACTAAACATTGATTAATTCTTAACCCATTACCTAACGACAAATCTTTAGACTGATCCAAATTCAAAGACGACAATTTCAAGTGGATGATATTGTACATTTTTCTGTCTTTAAGGGTAGAAAACATTGTGGGAAATGAAGAAATTGCTTGTCACAAGCAATTTCTTCATTTTCCATAATGTTTTCCAAAGCCATTATCTAGTGGGGAGTCAAAAGGAGTTTCTGTGTGGTAATGGGTTAAATGATGCATGACCAAGTCTCAATACTGTATATTTATATATGAATAATTTTGTTGCATCAAAATTGTGGAAACTACAGTTTATTAAGGATTTCAACCCATCATTAAATACAAAACACTTTGCAAATCTTCGAGTGGCATCAAGGGTACCCCTCATCAAGTTTCATTGCCACAGATGATGCCCAGAAATTGACGAGAGTATCTCTCGTTGATTTCCATTGTCACAGAGGATGCCTGTAGAAGTGTTCAATTTAAACGTACTTCATTTTCATGGATTAGGACAGAAGCTGGAAACTTTAATTCCCTTTCGATTCTGCTTCCTGGAAATAACACCAGTACTTGCGCCGAATGTGTTGGCCAATGAGAAGCCAAGAACAACCTCAAGAATGAAGTGTTAGGTTTTAATGATGAGTTGTAATCCTTTAAGCTGTAGTTACAATACTTTTGATACCAATTTTGAAAAAAAATGTCCCACCAAATTGTTATTTCTGTTATTTTATAAAATTTTCATTAATTGTTATCCCCCGCCGAAAAAATTTTTCGGGGGGGATATTGTTTTTGCCATGTCCGTCCGTCCTTCCGTCCGTCCGTCCGTCCGTCCGTCCGTCCGTCCGTCCGTCCGTCCGTCCGTCCGTCCGTCCGACATTCGTTTCCGCGCTATTTCTTGGAAACTATAGACCGGATTTCGATGAAACTTGGCACACAGCTTCACTACAAAGAGGACATGCGCATATCGTCGGGGTTACCTGGTTCGACCATTGAATTCAGAGTTACTGCCCCTGATTGTTTAAGCCATATACATACAGAGTGATATTCGTTTCCGCGCTATTTCTTGAAAACTGTAGACTGGATTTCGATGAAACTTGGCACACAGCTTCACTACAAAGTGGACATGCGCATATCGTCGGGGTTACCCGGTTCGACCGCCGAATTTAGAGTTACTGCCCTTGAGTGTTTTAGCCATATACATACAGTGATATTCGTTTCCGCGCTATTTCTTGGAAACTATAGACCGGATTTCGATGAAACTTGGCACACAGCTTCACTACAAAGTGGACATGCGCATATCGTCGGGGTTACTCGATTCGACCGCCGAATTTAGAGTTACTGCCCCTGACTGTTTTAGCCATATACATACAGAGTGATATTCGTTTCCGCGCTATTTCTTGAAAACTGTAGACTGGATTTCGATGAAACTTGGCACACAGCTTCACTACAAAGTGGACATGAGCATATCGTCTGGGTTACCCGGTTCAACCGCCGAATTTAGAGTTACTGCCCTTGACTGTTTTAGCCATATACATACAGTGATATTCGTTTCCGCGCTATTTCTTGGAAACTATAGACCGGATTTCGATGAAACTTGGCACACAGCTTCACTACAAAGTGGACATGCGCATATCGTCGGGGTTACTCGGTTCAACCGCCGAATTTAGAGTTATTGCCCCTGACTGTTTTAGCCATATACATACAGAGTGATATTCGTTTCCGCGCTATTTCTTGAAAACTATAAACCGGATTTCAATGAAACTTGGCACACAGCTTTACTACAATGCGGACATGCGCATATCGTCGGGGTTACCCGGTTCGACAGTCGAATTTAGAGTTACTGCCCCTGACTGTTTAAGCCATATACATACAGAGTGATATTCGTTTCCGCGCTATTTCTTGAAAACTGTAGACTGGATTTCGATGAAACTTGGCACACAGCTTCACTACAAAGTGGACATGCGCATATCGTCGGGGTTACCCGGTTCAACCGCCGAATTTAGAGTTACTGCCCCTGACTGTTTAAGCCATATACATAAAGAGTGATATTCGTTTCCGCGCTATTTCTTGAAAACTATAGACTGGATTTCAATGAAACTTGGCTCACAGCTTCACTACAATGAGGACATTCGCATATCGTCGGGGTTACCGGATTCGACCGTCGAATTCAGAGTTACTGCCCCTGATTGTTTAAGCCATATACATACAGAGTGATATTCGTTTCCGCGCTATTTCTTGAAAACTGTAGTCCGGATTTCGATGAAACTTGGCACACAGCTTCACTACAAAGTGGACATGCGCATATCGTCGGGGTTACCCGGTTTGACCGCCAAATTTAGAGTTACTGCCCCTGACTGTTTAAGCCATATACATACAGAGTGATATTCGTTTCCGCGCTATTTCTTGAAAACTATAGATCGGATTTCAATGAAACTTGGCTCACAGCTTCACTACAAAGTGGACATGCGCATATCGTCGGGATTACCCGGTTCGACCGCCGAATTTAGAGTTACTGCCCCTGACTGTTTTAGCCATATACATACAGAGTGATATTCGTTTCCGCGCTATTTCTTGAAAAGTATAGATTGGATTTCAATGAAACTTGGCACACAGCTTTACTACAATGAGGGGATACGCATATCGTCGGGGTTACCCGGTTCGACCGCCGAATTTAGAGTTACTGCCCCTGACTGTTTAAGCCATATACATACAGTGATATTCGATTCCGCGCTATTTCTTGAAAATTATACACCGGATTTCAATGAAACTTGGCACACAGCTTTACTACAATGAGGACATGCGCATATCGTCGGGGTTACCCGGTTCGACCGTCGAATTTAGAGTTACTGCCCCTGACTGTTTTAGCCATATACATACAGAGTGATATTCGTTCTGTTGAAGCCATATACATACAGAGTGATATTCGTTCTGTTGAAGCCATATACATACAGAGTTATATTCGTTTCCGCGCTACTTTATTGACAATGAAAATATATTCGGCGGGGGATATCAATTCAACGAATTTGCTTGTTAATTTTTGATGCAAAAATATCAAATGGGCAGATTGTGATCAGGGTAAAGTTCGAATCTGTATTATCTTCATATAGTCACTTTTCAATGAAAACCTCTTAACTGAAGCCTGTTTTAAGCTACAGTTACGAGGTTTTCATTGAAAAGCAGCAATACTTTGATTTCTTTTTCTGGGAAGTTGAATTTTTATTTCATTGTTGACATCTTATTTGTTAAAACCTTTTCTTCTGTTCTTAAACATAGCAGGAAGGTGCTGCACACAAATAATCCTTTACCATACGCTATTTTAGTACATTATGACCTGCCATACTAAAATGATCCTTCTGAGAAGTCCTTAAAACCATATTTTACAGATGTCCAGATGTTGCATTTCAAAAATGAACATATTGTAAGATAAGGAAAGCTATCTAGGTACATAGAATTACCTTAGAGTGAAAAGTTTTGATTCTAGCCGGTCTGCACAGACTGACTTTGATCGATTCTATTCACACTTCCCAGAAGGTCGTTTTAGCAAAATTGATTCACAATTTTAAATGCTAGAAAGATTTTGGAAGCCTGAACACAATTGATTAGTTTAAGGTCTAATTCACATTTTAATTTCATTTTGGACCTTGTAGTAAAATCTGACTTGTACATCAAAGGTGTATGGTAAAGGATTAAATGTTGAAGTTCTTTGTTAAAAGTGAATTTATGATCAAACTTACCAAAATTTATTTATTTGATTTTGATTTGTTGAGCCATAAATCTGGACTTTTTTGTACTTCAGACAAGCTTTGTTATCATTGAGACATGGGAAGAAATCGAATGACACAAATTCCCTCCCAGATATATCTGGATTTATAGTCTATCGGTTATAACTGTAGACTTGTATACAAGCACTAAAAAATAAAAACATAGTTTTAACATTGATCAAACCATTTATTGTGAGCTATGCGGGCAAATTATTGTCCTAACTCGTTTATCCTCGAAAGAGAAAGTGTTTGTGTTGGGTCAATTTTCATCAACAAGAAGTGAAGTGTTTGTATACAAGTCTACAGTTATAACCGTTGAGTTATAGTTAATGCAGAATAAGTTTTTCAAACACAGGGTATTATTATAAATGCATTTGATTGGGCCAGGATCTTTGGGAAGAATACCTTTATGGAATTTTGAGACCAACATAGATCCAGATCAGCCTGTGCATACGCACAGTCTGATCAAGATCAATGCTGTTCTTTTATAGCTTATTCATTACCTAGTGCAACTGTAAGACATCAGTTTGAATCCAGATTAGACTGCTTGTCTGTGCTGGCTGATCTACATCCATATTTATCTTAACCCTTTCCCAAACGGCAAAATTTTAGGGTGATCCACTTCAAAAACTGCTAAAAATGACAAAATTGAAGTTATTAAAGATAGAATTTGTGTAAAATATGGCATAGAAAATATTGAGACAAAAGGAGAAACTGCTGGTTATCAGCAGTTTCTTCTTTTGTTTCAATGTTTTCCCAAGCCTATCCAATTAGGGACGTCAAAACCAGGTCTTGGTTTGGGAAAGGGTTAAATGCCATAATGGACATTTTTCCAGATCCCATCTCAATTTGATATGCATGTGCTATAGTTTCATGATAAACCGTCAATTAGAAAAAATGATTGAACACATTCTTTGTGGAAAGTTAAGTTACAGTGATAAACAGTCTAGACCAAAGTTAACCAGAAAGGACCAATCTGGTTGTCTCTGGTAGAGAGTTTGACTCTTGTGTTGATAAAGGAAGTTATCTCCTGGATTAAAATCATGTAAGCAATATTTGGCTATTGATGCGGACAAGGTTATTCCTAATACATAATTATATGTATTGTATATATGCATTAAGAATAGCTTGTATTAAGCTGCCATTTTTGAAACACGTAAAAAAACAACAATACATGCATGGTATTTAGCCGAAGTTTTTCTTGCAAACTGTCTATGTCAATTGGTGCACAGAACATAGTAACTACAGCTTTAAGCTCTCAAGTTGACCAAACTATTGTCCTATAAAATGTTGCTTTTCTTAAAATCTTAAAAACCTAGTAAATATAGCTCGTTTAAAGCTGCAGTTATGAGGTTTTTGAAGAAGAGTGGCGATATACTGCTGTTATGTTTTGTCCACCAAAAGGCTTTATCATTTGTAGTGTGCTATATTCCTATATTATGAAGGCTAACAGATAGCTTGCATCAGTTTAACCATTAAAAAAACCTTAACTTGGTACCAGATTGCTTGAAAGCTGGCTTGCTTGCATGCCTCTGCTTTTCAACGTAAATCTCGTAACTGCAGCTTAAAACAAGCTGCAGTTACGAGGTTTATGTTGAAAAGGGACGATAGATTGCTATGTAGATGACTGATAGAAAAGTGGAGAGTATTTCCAAAAAGGAATGCTAAATGATCAAAGATCACTGCTCTATCCTTTGGTAGAGGAAGGGAATCATTGATCATTTATTTCTTTTTGTTGATGTAAATCCTCCTTTAATCTGGTGCCTAAGTTGTATTTACCAGCTAATCTGAATTGATTTTAGATAATACTTGTGCAAATTTATCTTCTTGCAATAATTTTGCTTTTAAGCTGTCATTTGTATCAAATTCAAAAATAACCAATCGGATCACCTGAGACGATGTCTCGAGCGATCTGATTGGTTAATTTGGCATTTGAAATTGTAAAATGTATTCTGATTGGATGGTAGATACAATCAAAAAATGAACATGATATGAGAAACATAGCGTTGCTTTTCAAAAACCTCATATCTACAGCTTAAAACAAGCGGTAGATACAAGGTTTTTATTGAAAAGCGTCGATAGTGTGCTTACTTGCGTGCATTTTAAAACCAATTTTTGACCGTGTTTTTGCCTAACTTTGACAGTGTTATTAATTCTGATTACTTTTATATTGTCTGATAGTGCGACTTTTTGCTGTATTAACGTTTTTATGCCTGTTGTAATAGGCCAAGCTGAGTTATAGCTGTAACTACAAACAATACTCAAACATTGACGATATTTGAGAATTGGGGTAGATAATTAATGGCCACACAGTAAAGAAGAATAAAACAATTTTTAAAGCTGACTACTTGCTTCTTCTTTTGATAGTTATATTTCTTGATTCAGTTGTACCCGAAAAAGAATTTTTTGTCCTGAATTTTTTCGGATCTCGGCAAACCTTCACACTTTTACCACTTACCTTCACACCACTTACCATCACACCACAACTTCACACCACTTACCTTCACACATTTACACCACTTACCTTCACACCTTCACACCACGTACCTTCACACCTTCACACAAGTTACTCACTAGTGAGTAATGCTCCCCTGATGAGTTGTTCTCACTAGTGAGTAATGTTCACTCGGTGAGTTGTTCTCACTAGTGAGTAATGCTCCCCCTGTGAGTTGTTCTCACTAGTGATAATGTTCACCCGGTGAGTTGTTCTCACTAGTGATAATGTTCACCTGGTGAGTTGTTCTCACTAGTGAGTAATGTTCACCCGTGAGTTGTTCTCAATAGTGAATAATGTTCGCCCAGTGAGTTGTTCTCACTAGTGAGTAATGTTCACCTGGTGAGTTGTTCTCACTAGTGAGTAATGTTCACCCGTGAGTTGTTCTCACTAGTGATAATGTTCACCTGGTGAGTTGTTCTCACTAGTGAGTAATGTTCACCCGTGAGTTGTTCTCACTAGTGATAATGTTCACCGGTGAGTTGTTCTCACTAGTGAGTAATGTTCACCTGGTGAGTTGTTCTCACTATTGAGTAATGTTCACCCGTGAGTTGTTTTCACTAGTGAGTAATGTTCACCTGGTGAGTTGTTCTCACTAGTGAGTAATGTTCACCTGGTGAGTTGTTCTCACTAGTGATAATGCTCACCTGGTGAGTTGTTCTCACTAGTGAGTAATGTTCACCCGTGAGTTGTTCTCACTATTGAGTAATGTTCACCCGGTGAGTTGTTCTCACTAGTGAGTAATGTTCACTCGGTGAGTTGTTCTCACTAGTGAGTAATGTTCACTCGGTGAATTGTTCTCACTAGTGAGTAATGTTCACCTGGTGAGTTTTTCTCACTAGTGAGTAATGTTCACCCGGTGAGTTGTTCTCACTAGTGAGTAATGTTCACTCGGTGAGTTGTTCTCACTAGTGAGTAATGTTCACTCGGTGAATTGTTCTCACTAGTGAGTAATGTTCACCTGATGAGTTTTTCTCACTAGTGAGTAATGTTCACCGGTGAACCAGTGAGTTGTTCTCACTAGTGATAATGTTCACCTGGTGAGTTGTTCTCACTAGTGAGTAATGTTCACCCGGTGAGTTGTTCTCACTAGTGAGTAATGTTCACTCGGTGAGTTGTTCTCACTATTGAGTAATGTTCACTCGGTGAGTTGTTCTCACTAGTGAGTAATGTTCACTCGGTGAGTTATTCTCACTAGTGAGTAATGTTCACTCGGTGAATTGTTCTCAGTAGTGAGTAATGTTCACCCGGTGAGTTGTTCTCACTAGTGAGTAATGTTCACTCGGTGAATTGTTCTCACTAGTGATAATGCTCACCTGGTGAGTTGTTCTCACTAGTGAGTAATCTTCACCCGGTGAGTTGTTCTCACTAGTGAGTAATGTTCACTCGGTGAGTTATTCTCACTAGTGAGTAATGTTCACTCGGTGAATTGTTCTCAGTAGTGAGTAATGTTCACCCGGTGAGTTGTTCTCACTAGTGAGTAATGTTCACTCGGTGAATTGTTCTCACTAGTGAGTAATGTTCACCCGGTGAGTTGTTCTCACTAGTGAGTAATGTTCACTCGGTGAATTGTTCTCACTAGTGAGTAATGTTCACTCGGTGAGTTGTTCTCACTAGTGAGTAATGTTCACCCGGTGAGTTGTTCTCACTAGTGAGTAATGTTCACTCGGTGAATTGTTCTCACTAGTGAGTAATGTTCACTCGGTGAGTTGTTCTCACTAGTGAGTAATGTTCACGCAGCCTGAACGTTTAAAATTACATTCAACAAGAAAAATAATTCAGGCCTATCGAGCACTTCCAGACCATAAAGGCTGTCCAGTTTCTAATACGCAGCGATAAAACATGGATTAATTGGCGAATCGATTCTTTTCATGCCCCAGTATCGAGAGATTGGGGGCATATTGTTTTACTGGTGTCCGTCTGTCTGTCTGTCCGTCGGTACGTCCGTCCACTTTTCTTGTCAACGCAACTCCTCCTTAGTTTCTGGCTGGATCTTCTTGAAATTTGGACAATGTTATCACCTCAATTGGTAGATGTACATGAAGGAAGGATATTATGGTTCGTCGATTTTTGCCTGAGTTATGCCCCTTAAAAACTTAGTCTCTGGGGCTTATTGAAATTGCAGCCTTGTTAACGCAACTCCTCCTAAGTTTCTGGTTGGATCTTAATGAAACTTGGTCAATGTTATCACCTCAATTGGTAGATGTGCATGAAGGAAGGATTTTGATTTCTGCAAGAGTTATGCCCCTTAAAAACTTAGTCTCTGGGGCTTATTGAAATTGCAGGCTTGTCAACACAACTCCTCCTAAGTTTCTGGCTAGATCCTAATGAAACTTGGTCAATGTTATTACCTCAATTGGTAGATGTGCATGAAGGAAGGATTTTATGGTTCATTGATTTTTGCCAGAGTTGTGCCCCTTTAAAACTTAGTCTCTGGGGCTTATTGAAATTGCAGCCTTGTCAACGCAACTCCTCCTAAGTTTCTGGCTAGATCTTAATGACACTTGGTCAATTTTATCACCTCAATTGGTAGATGTGCATGAAGGAAGGATTTTATGGTTCATTGATTTTTGCCAGAGTTGTGCCCCTTTAAAACTTAGTCTCTGGGGCTTATTGAAATTGCAGCCTTGTCAACGCAGTCTCTGGGGCTTATTGAAATTGCAGCCTTGTCAACGCAACTCCTCCTAAGTTTCTGGCTGGATCTTAATCTCACTTGGTCAATGTTATCACCTTAATTAGTAGATGTGCATGTAGGAAGGATTTTATGGTTCATTGATTTTTTCCAGATTTATGCCCCCTTAAAGCTCAGTCTCTGGTGCTTATTGAAATTGCAGCCTTGTCAACGCAACTCCTAAGATTCCGACTGGATCCTAATGAAACTTGGTGGATGTTATTACCTTAATTGGTAGATGTGCATGAAGTAAGGATTTTATGGTTCATTGATTTTTGCCTGAGTTATGCCCCCTTCAATCTTAGTCTCTGGGGCTTAATGATATTTCAGCCTCGTGAACCCAATTCTTTCCAGGTTTTTGACTGGATATTTATAAAAACCTTTTTGTGAACACAATTTTTTACAGGTTTTTGAGTGAATATTTATAAATCCTTGTCAATGTCATTTTTTGTCTCAAGTTTTATAAGTAGCGGCGTATATTGTGACCATGGCAAGGTCATCCGTTAACCGTTATCAACCCTTTACTCTACGAAAACTTAACCTTCTACTACGAAAACTTAACCTTTGCCTTTTCCCCAAAAGTATTTGACATACAAAGCTCAAATTTGGTATGCAACTTCCTTTCAATGATATCTCTGTTCCATGCAATTTGACCTTCCTCAAAGTCATCCCTTAACCCTTAATAACCCTTTACTCCACGAAACTTAACATTTTAGAAAAATGGCCATTTCGGGGGCATTTGTGTTTCACAAACACATCTTGTTCATTAATTATCGATAAACGAATCATATAATTTTAACATTGCACATATTCGTATTTCAATGTTAAGTGTCGAGCTAGCAAATGTTTAGTTTATGTGGTCTGCTTCTCGCCCGTATTTTTCATATTATATAGCACAACATATTAAATTCGTCCCTTGACAGCCAGAAGTGGCTATCAGCAGTTAAAATTTAACTGCTGATAGCCACTTCTGGCTATCAAGGGACGCATTTTTTTTATATATATATAGTATTCCAGTTAAAAGATTTTCTTTGCTTCACATTTATAGAGAAATATTCGTTTCCAGCGAAACTTTTTCGATTTGTTCACAACGTCGGAGACTGTCCGTGCAATTAAAAAATGTTCAAATCCGGGTAAACGTTTTTAGCTCGACTTTTCGAAGAAAAAGAGCTTACACTGTCACCCGGGCGTTGGCGTTGCAACAAAGGTTGCTTTTTTCAAACATCAATAACTTCCATACTATCATAGGGATTCAACCCAAACTTGGAATACTTATTCACCATCACACCCTCTACCTTACTCTACCTGCCCATGACCCTGGCTCCACTATATTTGGAGTTATGCCCCCTTTATACTAAGCAACTTAGAAAGTCGAGCGGCGTGATTTCGGACAGCTCTTGGTTTTTTTTTTTTTTTTTTTTTTTTTTTTTTTTTTTTTTTGGGGGGGGGGGGGGGGTTGAATATAGAAAAGACAGGTCCCAATTGTCAATTTACCCAACCTATCATTAAGAGCGGACTGACATTGAAAGTTTACTGTTTGGGAAAGGGACAAAATGCTTTCTTTTCATGTTGCCGCAGCCATTAAACCATAACCAGACGGCGGCATTTTAGACTCACCCAGATGCAGAGATGTTGCAGACGACAATTTTAAGCGAATGAAATTTAAAAAAATTTGGTCTTTATTTGTAGAAAATATTGTTGGAAATGAAGAAATTGCTAGTAACAAGCAATTTCTTCACGGTCGTCGTTGTTCGGGAATTAATTGGTTAACCCTTTCCCAAACGACAAAATTTTAGGGTGGTCCAATTTAATAGTTACTGCAGACGACAAAACAAATGCTGTGGAAGATGAAATTTATGTATACTATAGCAAAGAAAATATTGAGACTAAAGGAGAAACTGCTGGTTATCAGCAGTTTCTTCTTTTGTCTCAATGTTTTCCCAAGCCTATTCTTTCAGGGACGTCAAAACCAGACTCCGGTTTCTCGAAAAAACTTAAGTACGTTCTCATGCTCAAATTTGAGCACCGTGCTGAAATCGCACGAAATCCACGTGAACTTCAATCGAATACCCTTCAACGCTGGAGAGTATTCCTTTGAAGTTGAACATATTCTCATGAGAATATACTTAAGTTTTTTCGAGAAACCTGGGCCAGGTCTTGTTTGGGAAATGGTTAACTCCATTGAGCACGCTTACATTTTTGTAGTCCATGGATCACAATAACAACGAACAAAGTAATGATACCTCATATCAGTAGTAATGAAAATAAATAGTAATGATGACGATGATGATGGTTCATTCGGCAATGACTTTATCTCGAGGTTTGGCTATCTCGAACCTTCCGATTGGACTTGAAATAAGAACGCAAGTAAAATGTGCTTAACCACATGCTAAACAAGGCGGGGTTTTGACTTTCTTAAGAAAAATGGTCAGAGAAAAACGCGATTCGATGCTTTTCAACAAAAAGCTCGTAAAAGCAAGCAGCTTAAAACAAACTACAGCTACTATGTTTTCGTTGAAAAGAGACAAATTTCTTCTTTCCCTCAAAATGTTCATGTCATTAAATTTTTACACCAAAGCCCGTCCAAATAACAGCTTTCAACGCTCGACTAAGATCTTTGGAACGGTTCAAATTTGCCGTTTCGGAAAACTTCATATTCTATCGTTCGTTAGCAGACCACAGCTCATCCTCTGAATCATCGTGGTAAATGTTCGTGTTTCGTGGTAGAAATCGACGGTCCTCTGTATCTAGTGCCAGGTTCGAGTCCACTGTAGTGTCACCGTACACCCCGGCACTCTGCTTCGACATTCTGTGCACGGTCGCGCTTCGGCTGTACGCTCTGTCACGAGCTCTGTGAACGAAAAATAACATAATTATGCCTAATCGCTGTACTAATTACGCAAAACACAAATCGTCGCTTTTCAACAAAAAAACTCGTAACCGTAGCTTAAAACTGGATGAAGTTACGAGGTTTTTGTTGAAAAAGCAGCAAACTTCTCCTAGGTTTTCCTCTCTAGAGTGCGTAGACTGACTGTCGAGTGTTTACGCCGATGAGGCGGCACATTTACGTTGGGATCTGTATAAAAGACCCCTCTGACATTTGAGACTAGCGAAAAGCAGACCACCTTTGTAAATAAGTATGCTGATCCGGACCACTAATTACTGTCGTACCGTTTCTGCTTTTGTCGAAATGATGGGAAATATCCCGTATGTGCGAATCCAGACATTTTAAAAAAAAACTTTTTACGAGGTAAAAACTCGAGGGGGCCAGGCCCCTACCCTGAATTCGCCATGTCCCATATTCACAGACATGAACGTATCCTGTACCTTTTGATTTATTTATTTGTAGATATTCACGAGCAAAACGTCGATGGTATTACAAAACCTCGTGACTACAGCTTGATTAAAGCTGGAGTTACGAGGTTTTGCAATAACACCAACACTAACTGATTTACTGAGCTAAGGTACAGTAGACCACTACAGCTTAATGAGCTGGTGCTAACTTTGCTACCTTGCCTTTTTCGTCGTATGTAGAGAATACCAATCACGGCTATAAATACTGCTCCAAGTATAACTCCGAACACGACTCCGGCGATAGTTCCTGGAAACATATAAAATTATTTTGGAAAAAAAGTCAGTAAGACAATCATTATTATGTAAAAAATAAATAATGATAAGACTGGGGTAAACCAGATATTTCATTTCAAAAATGAGGAAAAATTTCTTTATGAAGAAAATTATCTTAGATTAAATTGTTTCAAATCTAACCAATCTCCGCAGACAGACAAGGGGGGTGAACGCCTTTGTGAGAAAAGCTTAGGCAGGCATTGAGAGGAAAGGACAAAATGCTCGTGATAATAATGCTTTTCCTTGTGTTGCGTACACATTTTCTGTTGTTGGAACTTTTTCATTTTTTCGTCTGTCAGCAACATCCTCAAATTTACACTAAAATTTTCGCTTGGAAAAGGGTTTGAAAAAAAGTACGGTTTCATCCTTTCCCAAACAAGACCTTTTCAGTAATAGAAAATACATTGGGAAAATGAGACAAATAAGAATATGCTGATAATCAACACCCCCCCCCCCCCATAATGGCTTTGGAAAACACTGTTCAAATTGAAGAAATTGCTTGTAACAAGCAATTTCTTCATTTCCCACAATGTTTTCTACCAAGTAGGATCAAAACAAGAGCAATTCTGTCCACCTGCAAATGTCGTCTGCAACATCTTTGAATTTGTAACCGTCTAAAGTTCTGTCGTTCGGGAAGAGGTTAAACAATATAGGCCTACCTGCTTCGACTTTAAGGAGATCGAGATCTTCATGTTTTGTTGTAGGGTTTATTGTTGGTGTAATTGTTGTTGAGATGGATACACCTCGTAATGATGATGATGATGATGATGATGATGATGATGATGACGACAACGATGATAACGACGAGGACGATGGCTGAACAGTTACTGAAATAGAACAGGGCTTGTTAGTAACTGAAAATTTTAGGTCGGGGATCCCTTCACTACATGGATTTCAGTGACTATATGGATGGAACTCTTCAAATCTGGGGTTTTCCAACTGTAGCATTTTTAAATAAGTCACCGGAAAGTCGTTTTTTTCTGAATCCGCCGAAAAAAAGTAGGGCTACCCTTTGAACAATTCAAAATTGCTTAACCCTTTCCCAAACTGGTTTTGACGTAGAAACGGCTTGGGAAAACATTGAAACAAAAGAAGAAACTACTGATAACCAACAGTTTCTCCTTTTGTCTCAATATTTTCTGTGTCATTTTTTACACAAATCCTATCTTCAATAACACCCATCTTGTCATTTGTGGCAGTTTTTGAAGAGGATCACCCAAATATTTTTGCCGTTTGGGAATGGGTTAAATAACACTTATTTCTATATTCCATGGACGAGTTTTGAACGTGGAATAAGCAGCTAATTTTGACACCACTTTGAGGAAAACATCGAGACAAAACACAAAAAAATGATGAAAACCACTTAAAAATTCTCCTTTAATCAATATTATTTGTCGTCTCCAAAAACTTTCTTGAATATGAAAAAACAAAACTTATACTGTAGAATTATTGAAATGTCGACAATAGACAGCTTGCGAAATGTATAATCTGAAGAATGTTCCAGCATTCAATAAATCAATGTTTTATATTCGGCGTCAATGCAAGAATCGTCGTATATTTGTCAACAAAAATCCTGTAACTACAGCTTGTTCAAAACTGTAGAACTTTACAAGGGATTTTTTTTTACAAAAAAAAAAAAAAAAAAAAAAAAAAAAAAAAAAAAAAAAAAAAAACCACGACGAATTGTGGCTGTAAGTTTGTAACTCAGGAGCTCAGAATTGCCGCCCTGAACTCGAACCACTTAGCTTCAGGTGGAGAATCACGTGACACAACAAGAACAATTGCAGAATGTATTCTATAAATATCTTAACCCTTTACCAAACAACAAAATTTTAGGTTGGTCCAATTCAAAAGCTGCTGCAAAAATAGGATGTTAATAAATATTGGAATTATGTATGATATAGCCGAGCAAATATTGAGACAAAAGGAGAAACTTCTGGTTATCAGCAGTTTCTTCTTTTGTCTCAATGTTTTCCCAAGCCCGTTCTATAAGGGAAGTCAAAGCCAGGTCTTGTTTGGGAAAGGGTTAATACGATCTTGATTTGAAGACAGAAATGTGTACAAGGTGTACAAATAACATTTATTTGTTGACTGTGGTATATCTGTTAAAGAGCCTTTGATATAAAAAAAAGTTATTGACGAGAAAGCAAAATTGTTTACTCTTCAATGTTCTTTTTATCACGCGTTGTTTCAAAGATTCACGACATTCACTCGTTTGAACAGATTTGTTGAATATTTTCTGCAACTGTTGCTGTTCAGTTGTTGCTGTGGCACATGGTTACCCACAGTGAAATAATTCTATCAGTGGTTGCAATACCAATAAGATTAGACAAGAAAATACAAGTTACGTGTGTCATACCTTTTGTATCGTTACCCCACCATAAAATTCCCGTCGTCAACTTCACAAGATTCAGAAATATGATGAATAAAAGAAAACATGAGTTCATTGTAGCACATACATATGATAGGCCTACATATGTATGAACAATTTAGTAAGCAATAGTTTAACCTTTTTTCCCAAATAAGGTCAGGTTTTGACGTCACCACTAGAAAGGATTTGCGAAAATATTGAGACAAAAGAAGAAAATGCTGATAACCAGCATTTTCTCCTTTTGCCTAAATATTTTCAGAGCTGATTCTATCAAAATCACTTCTTTATCAATATATACTTCGCTGTCTGCAATAACTTTCAATTTGACCACCCAAATGTTTAATCGTTTGGGAAAGGGTTCATACCCAATCTATATACGTTATCACCGTACATTGAACAAATTGATAACGTATCATAACCCTACCCGTTACTTAAAGGGGGAATAACACTTAACATCTTGCAAATTTTCCGAGAACTTCGTACAAAAAAATAAATATATATTATTAAAATATGGTCTTTAAATTGCATATATGCCAAATCTTAGCTTTCTACCTTGTGTATTGGCTTAGATGTCGACGGATTTAAAACCCCATGATTTTTTGTCGGGGGGATAAAAATTATAATAATAAAAATATGGGGTTTTAAATCCGTCAACATCCTAGCCAATACACAAGATAGAAAGCTAAGATTTGGCATAGATGCAATTTAAAGGCCATATTTTCATAATATATATTTATTTTTTGCACGAAGTTCTCTGAAAATTTGTAAGATGTTAAGTGTTATTCCCCTTTTAATCATTATCATTCTCTCTGTCTCTGCTTCTTTTCAATATCAATCAATCACGATGGGGAATCACGTGACACAACAATTTCAGAAAATCTTAAAAAAAACTATTTTCATACTTGCCCATTTGAATTCGGTTTGAAGCGGAGAAGGTATGAAATTGCCAGGAATCCGTTGCATGTGGTAGATCTTTAATTATCAGTTGATATAAAAGTAATTGACGACCAACCGAAATTTTGGTCGTCAAAAACTTTTTTATAAGCTGCTTTTTTAATATCTACTATATCAATCTGGTTCTGTACCCATTGCCACGTTCTCTGCTTCAAAATATTTTGGAGACGGTCACATGTTATCAAAATTATTGAAGATTTTATACAATTGCTGTTTCACATGATTTTTCGAATTCGACTTAGCAATCTGTTTCGGTCTCCATGAAATCGTTGTGAAAAGTAAAAAAAGCTATCTTTGGTGGATGTTGCTATCATATTTTTACCAAATGTGTTTATTTATGGTCGCACGAAAAAATTACATTCGATCGTCTAACGAAACGATAATGGATCTAATTACGTCCGACGGAAAATACCATTCGTCCGAGACAAATATTAATATTCCTCGGATGAAAATTTGTGTTCGTCCGACAAAACTAAAACGATAAATAAATACTTTCGATCCAAACGGTACGATTCATTTATGGGAAAAGAACAATTAAAACAACAATTGACATACATGTAGTTTTACGTTTCTTTGTTGTCACGAAAAATGCATCAAAATCGAAGTCTTTGTTCGAACAATTATTAAACCACATTATTGAATATGAGCATTTACAGCATACAACGATCAACAACAGTTACAGTCCATATGTTGAAGTGAAATATCCAGTCATCCGTATTTACGTATTGCTATGGCTCAAAATAAATGACCTGGCAGATAATTCCTAGCTAATAAGTACATGTAGGTGTTCTCTACCATGTCATTTACTTTGGGTTATAGCTAGCAATAATAAGTTTGAAAGTGAGTCTGTTATCCTAAATGAGCAACACCCTTTTCCATAAGCGGACCATTCTTGTGGAGCAGCAGTGCGGGCCATACACAGTTCTGTACGGTGGATCCCATCTTGGTGAATGGTCTAAAGTAAGATGATATCCTGTCCCCCTTGTTACAGAACTCGAAGTACATGGGTGGATTTTGTATTGCCATCATCCATGTTAACTCGATACACCGATCAACGTACGCAGACTGGTAGCTTGTGGGTTGACGGTTAGGTTGTAGTGACTTTAAGACGTCCTCGTAAAAATACTGAAATATCAGAAATATCAATTTATCAATTTGAAATATCATAACTAAAAAATAATTCTGTGCTAGCCATTACATGAACAAATTAACTCTTTCCAAAACAAGGCCGGATTTTGATGTCACAAAATGTATAGAAAAAACTTTGGAAAACATTGAGGCAAAAGAAGAAAATGCTGATGATCAGCATTTTCTTCTTTTGCCTCAATAATTTCCATGTTATATTGTACACAGATCCTACTTCTAAAAACCTCCATTTTATGGTATGTAGCAGCTTTTGAAAAAGACCGCCCTCTGAATTTTGGACGTTTGGGAAGGGGTCTAAACAGGACGAGACCCTGCCCCCCTTGTTACAGAACTCGAAGTACTTGGGCGGATTATGTATTGCCATCATCCATGTTAACTCGATACATCGGTCAACGTACGCAGTGTATAATATAGCAATGAAAATATTGAGACAAAAGGAGAAACTGCTGGTTATCAGCAGTTTCTTCTTTTGTCTCAATGTTTTCCCAAGCCTATTCTATCAGGTACGTCAAAACCAGGCCCCGGTTTCTCGAAAAAAACTTAAATATATTCTCATGAGAACATGCTCAACTTCAAAGAAATATTCTCCAACGTTGAAGGGTATTCGATTGAAGTTCACGTGGATTTCGTGTGATTTGAGCATGGTGCTCAGATTTGAGCATGAGAACGTACTTTAGTTTTTTCGAGAAAACGGGGCCAGGTCTTGTTTGGGAAATGGTTAACTCCAGTGAGTACGCTTACGTGTTTGTAGTCCATGGATCACAATAACAACGAACAAAGTAATGATACCTCATATCAGTAGTAATGAAAATAAATAGTAATGATGACGATGATGATGGTTCATTCGGCAATGACTTTATCTCGAGGTTTGGCTATCTCGAACCTTCCGATTGGACTTGAAATAAGAACGCAAGTAAAATGTGCTTAACCACATGCTAAACAAGGCGGGGTTTTGACTTTCTTAAGAAAAATGGTCAGAGAAAAACGCGATTCGATGCTTTTCAACAAAAAGCTCGTAAAAGCAAGCAGCTTAAAACAAACTACAGCTACTATGTTTTCGTTGAAAAGAGACAAATTTCTTCTTTCCCTCAAAATGTTCATGTCATTAAATTTTTACACCAAAGCCCGTCCAAATAACAGCTTTCAACGCTCGACTAAGATCTTTGGAACGGTTCAAATTTGCCGTTTCGGAAAACTTCATATTCTATCGTTCGTTAGCAGACCACAGCTCATCCTCTGAATCATCGTGGTAAATGTTCGTGTTTCGTGGTAGAAATCGACGGTCCTCTGTATCTAGTGCCAGGTTCGAGTCCACTGTAGTGTCACCGTACACCCCGGCACTCTGCTTCGACATTCTGTGCACGGTCGCGCTTCGGCTGTACGCTCTGTCACGAGCTCTGTGAACGAAAAATAACATAATTATGCCTAATCGCTGTACTAATTACGCAAAACACAAATCGTCGCTTTTCAACAAAAAAACTCGTAACCGTAGCTTAAAACTGGATGAAGTTACGAGGTTTTTGTTGAAAAAGCAGCAAACTTCTCCTAGGTTTTCCTCTCTAGAGTGCGTAGACTGACTGTCGAGTGTTTACGCCGATGAGGCGGCACATTTACGTTGGGATCTGTATAAAAGACCCCTCTGACATTTGAGACTAGCGAAAAGCAGACCACCTTTGTAAATAAGTATGCTGATCCGGACCACTAATTACTGTCGTACCGTTTCTGCTTTTGTCGAAATGATGGGAAATATCCCGTATGTGCGAATCCAGACATTTTAAAAAAAAACTTTTTACGAGGTAAAAACTCGAGGGGGCCAGGCCCCTACCCTGAATTCGCCATGTCCCATATTCACAGACATGAACGTATCCTGTACCTTTTGATTTATTTATTTGTAGATATTCACGAGCAAAACGTCGATGGTATTACAAAACCTCGTGACTACAGCTTGATTAAAGCTGGAGTTACGAGGTTTTGCAATAACACCAACACTAACTGATTTACTGAGCTAAGGTACAGTAGACCACTACAGCTTAATGAGCTGGTGCTAACTTTGCTACCTTACCTTTTTCGTCGTATGTAGAGAATACCAATCACGGCTATAAATACTGCTCCAAGTATAACTCCGAACACGACTCCGGCGATAGTTCCTGGAAACATATAAAATTATTTTGGAAAAAAAGTCAGTAAGACAATCATTATTATGTAAAAAATAAATAATGATAAGACTGGGGTAAACCAGATATTTCATTTCAAAAATGAGGAAAAATTTCTTTATGAAGAAAATTATCTTAGATTAAATTGTTTCAAATCTAACCAATCTCCGCAGACAGACAAGGGGGGTGAACGCCTTTGTGAGAAAAGCTTAGGCAGGCATTGAGAGGAAAGGACAAAATGCTCGTGATAATAATGCTTTTCCTTGTGTTGCGTACACATTTTCTGTTGTTGGAACTTTTTCATTTTTTCGTCTGTCAGCAACATCCTCAAATTTACACTAAAATTTTCGCTTGGAAAAGGGTTTGAAAAAAAGTACGGTTTCATCCTTTCCCAAACAAGACCTTTTCAGTAATAGAAAATACATTGGGAAAATGAGACAAATAAGAATATGCTGATAATCAACACCCCCCCCCCCCATAATGGCTTTGGAAAACACTGTTCAAATTGAAGAAATTGCTTGTAACAAGCAATTTCTTCATTTCCCACAATGTTTTCTACCAAGTAGGATCAAAACAAGAGCAATTCTGTCCACCTGCAAATGTCGTCTGCAACATCTTTGAATTTGTAACCGTCTAAAGTTCTGTCGTTCGGGAAGAGGTTAAACAATATAGGCCTACCTGCTTCGACTTTAAGGAGATCGAGATCTTCATGTTTTGTTGTAGGGTTTATTGTTGGTGTAATTGTTGTTGAGATGGATACACCTCGTAATGATGATGATGATGATGATGATGATGATGATGACGACAACGATGATAACGACGAGGACGATGGCTGAACAGTTACTGAAATAGAACAGGGCTTGTTAGTAACTGAAAATTTTAGGTCGGGGATCCCTTCACTACATGGATTTCAGTGACTATATGGATGGAACTCTTCAAATCTGGGGTTTTCCAACTGTAGCATTTTTAAATAAGTCACCGGAAAGTCGTTTTTTTCTGAATCCGCCGAAAAAAAGTAGGGCTACCCTTTGAACAATTCAAAATTGCTTAACCCTTTCCCAAACTGGTTTTGACGTAGAAACGGCTTGGGAAAACATTGAAACAAAAGAAGAAACTACTGATAACCAACAGTTTCTCCTTTTGTCTCAATATTTTCTGTGTCATTTTTTACACAAATCCTATCTTCAATAACACCCATCTTGTCATTTGTGGCAGTTTTTGAAGAGGATCACCCAAATATTTTTGCCGTTTGGGAATGGGTTAAATAACACTTATTTCTATATTCCATGGACGAGTTTTGAACGTGGAATAAGCAGCTAATTTTGACACCACTTTGAGGAAAACATCGAGACAAAACACAAAAAAATGATGAAAACCACTTAAAAATTCTCCTTTAATCAATATTATTTGTCGTCTCCAAAAACTTTCTTGAATATGAAAAAACAAAACTTATACTGTAGAATTATTGAAATGTCGACAATAGACAGCTTGCGAAATGTATAATCTGAAGAATGTTCCAGCATTCAATAAATCAATGTTTTATATTCGGCGTCAATGCAAGAATCGTCGTATATTTGTCAACAAAAATCCTGTAACTACAGCTTGTTCAAAACTGTAGAACTTTACAAGGGATTTTTTTTTACAAAAAAAAAAAAAAAAAAAAAAAAAAAAAAAAAAAAAAAAAAAAAAAAAACACGACGAATTGTGGCTGTAAGTTTGTAACTCAGGAGCTCAGAATTGCCGCCCTGAACTCGAACCACTTAGCTTCAGGTGGAGAATCACGTGACACAACAAGAACAATTGCAGAATGTATTCTATAAATATCTTAACCCTTTACCAAACAACAAAATTTTAGGTTGGTCCAATTCAAAAGCTGCTGCAAAAATAGGATGTTAATAAATATTGGAATTATGTATGATATAGCCGAGCAAATATTGAGACAAAAGGAGAAACTTCTGGTTATCAGCAGTTTCTTCTTTTGTCTCAATGTTTTCCCAAGCCCGTTCTATAAGGGAAGTCAAAGCCAGGTCTTGTTTGGGAAAGGGTTAATACGATCTTGATTTGAAGACAGAAATGTGTACAAGGTGTACAAATAACATTTATTTGTTGACTGTGGTATATCTGTTAAAGAGCCTTTGATATAAAAAAAAGTTATTGACGAGAAAGCAAAATTGTTTACTCTTCAATGTTCTTTTTATCACGCGTTGTTTCAAAGATTCACGACATTCACTCGTTTGAACAGATTTGTTGAATATTTTCTGCAACTGTTGCTGTTCAGTTGTTGCTGTGGCACATGGTTACCCACAGTGAAATAATTCTATCAGTGGTTGCAATACCAATAAGATTAGACAAGAAAATACAAGTTACGTGTGTCATACCTTTTGTATCGTTACCCCACCATAAAATTCCCGTCGTCAACTTCACAAGATTCAGAAATATGATGAATAAAAGAAAACATGAGTTCATTGTAGCACATACATATGATAGGCCTACATATGTATGAACAATTTAGTAAGCAATAGTTTAACCTTTTTTCCCAAATAAGGTCAGGTTTTGACGTCACCACTAGAAAGGATTTGCGAAAATATTGAGACAAAAGAAGAAAATGCTGATAACCAGCATTTTCTCCTTTTGCCTAAATATTTTCAGAGCTGATTCTATCAAAATCACTTCTTTATCAATATATACTTCGCTGTCTGCAATAACTTTCAATTTGACCACCCAAATGTTTAATCGTTTGGGAAAGGGTTCATACCCAATCTATATACGTTATCACCGTACATTGAACAAATTGATAACGTATCATAACCCTACCCGTTACTTAAAGGGGGAATAACACTTAACATCTTGCAAATTTTCCGAGAACTTCGTACAAAAAAATAAATATATATTATTAAAATATGGTCTTTAAATTGCATATATGCCAAATCTTAGCTTTCTACCTTGTGTATTGGCTTAGATGTCGACGGATTTAAAACCCCATGATTTTTTGTCGGGGGGATAAAAATTATAATAATAAAAATATGGGGTTTTAAATCCGTCAACATCCTAGCCAATACACAAGATAGAAAGCTAAGATTTGGCATAGATGCAATTTAAAGGCCATATTTTCATAATATATATTTATTTTTTGCACGAAGTTCTCTGAAAATTTGTAAGATGTTAAGTGTTATTCCCCTTTTAATCATTATCATTCTCTCTGTCTCTGCTTCTTTTCAATATCAATCAATCACGATGGGGAATCACGTGACACAACAATTTCAGAAAATCTTAAAAAAAACTATTTTCATACTTGCCCATTTGAATTCGGTTTGAAGCGGAGAAGGTATGAAATTGCCAGGAATCCGTTGCATGTGGTAGATCTTTAATTATCAGTTGATATAAAAGTAATTGACGACCAACCGAAATTTTGGTCGTCAAAAACTTTTTTATAAGCTGCTTTTTTAATATCTACTATATCAATCTGGTTCTGTACCCATTGCCACGTTCTCTGCTTCAAAATATTTTGGAGACGGTCACATGTTATCAAAATTATTGAAGATTTTATACAATTGCTGTTTCACATGATTTTTCGAATTCGACTTAGCAATCTGTTTCGGTCTCCATGAAATCGTTGTGAAAAGTAAAAAAAGCTATCTTTGGTGGATGTTGCTATCATATTTTTACCAAATGTGTTTATTTATGGTCGCACGAAAAAATTACATTCGATCGTCTAACGAAACGATAATGGATCTAATTACGTCCGACGGAAAATACCATTCGTCCGAGACAAATATTAATATTCCTCGGATGAAAATTTGTGTTCGTCCGACAAAACTAAAACGATAAATAAATACTTTCGATCCAAACGGTACGATTCATTTATGGGAAAAGAACAATTAAAACAACAATTGACATACATGTAGTTTTACGTTTCTTTGTTGTCACGAAAAATGCATCAAAATCGAAGTCTTTGTTCGAACAATTATTAAACCACATTATTGAATATGAGCATTTACAGCATACAACGATCAACAACAGTTACAGTCCATATGTTGAAGTGAAATATCCAGTCATCCGTATTTACGTATTGCTATGGCTCAAAATAAATGACCTGGCAGATAATTCCTAGCTAATAAGTACATGTAGGTGTTCTCTACCATGTCATTTACTTTGGGTTATAGCTAGCAATAATAAGTTTGAAAGTGAGTCTGTTATCCTAAATGAGCAACACCCTTTTCCATAAGCGGACCATTCTTGTGGAGCAGCAGTGCGGGCCATACACAGTTCTGTACGGTGGATCCCATCTTGGTGAATGGTCTAAAGTAAGATGATATCCTGTCCCCCTTGTTACAGAACTCGAAGTACATGGGTGGATTTTGTATTGCCATCATCCATGTTAACTCGATACACCGATCAACGTACGCAGACTGGTAGCTTGTGGGTTGACGGTTAGGTTGTAGTGACTTTAAGACGTCCTCGTAAAAATACTGAAATATCAGAAATATCAATTTATCAATTTGAAATATCATAACTAAAAAATAATTCTGTGCTAGCCATTACATGAACAAATTAACTCTTTCCAAAACAAGGCCGGATTTTGATGTCACAAAATGTATAGAAAAAACTTTGGAAAACATTGAGGCAAAAGAAGAAAATGCTGATGATCAGCATTTTCTTCTTTTGCCTCAATAATTTCCATGTTATATTGTACACAGATCCTACTTCTAAAAACCTCCATTTTATGGTATGTAGCAGCTTTTGAAAAAGACCGCCCTCTGAATTTTGGACGTTTGGGAAGGGGTCTAAACAGGACGAGACCCTGCCCCCCTTGTTACAGAACTCGAAGTACTTGGGCGGATTATGTATTGCCATCATCCATGTTAACTCGATACATCGGTCAACGTACGCAGTGTATAATATAGCAATGAAAATATTGAGACAAAAGGAGAAACTGCTGGTTATCAGCAGTTTCTTCTTTTGTCTCAATGTTTTCCCAAGCCTATTCTATCAGGTACGTCAAAACCAGGCCCCGGTTTCTCGAAAAAAACTTAAATATATTCTCATGAGAACATGCTCAACTTCAAAGAAATATTCTCCAACGTTGAAGGGTATTCGATTGAAGTTCACGTGGATTTCGTGTGATTTGAGCATGGTGCTCAGATTTGAGCATGAGAACGTACTTTAGTTTTTTCGAGAAAACGGGGCCAGGTCTTGTTTGGGAAATGGTTAACTCCAGTGAGTACGCTTACGTGTTTGTAGTCCATGGATCACAATAACAACGAACAAAGTAATGATACCTCATATCAGTAGTAATGAAAATAAATAGTAATGATGACGATGATGATGGTTCATTCGGCAATGACTTTATCTCGAGGTTTGGCTATCTCGAACCTTCCGATTGGACTTGAAATAAGAACGCAAGTAAAATGTGCTTAACCACATGCTAAACAAGGCGGGGTTTTGACTTTCTTAAGAAAAATGGTCAGAGAAAAACGCGATTCGATGCTTTTCAACAAAAAGCTCGTAAAAGCAAGCAGCTTAAAACAAACTACAGCTACTATGTTTTCGTTGAAAAGAGACAAATTTCTTCTTTCCCTCAAAATGTTCATGTCATTAAATTTTTACACCAAAGCCCGTCCAAATAACAGCTTTCAACGCTCGACTAAGATCTTTGGAACGGTTCAAATTTGCCGTTTCGGAAAACTTCATATTCTATCGTTCGTTAGCAGACCACAGCTCATCCTCTGAATCATCGTGGTAAATGTTCGTGTTTCGTGGTAGAAATCGACGGTCCTCTGTATCTAGTGCCAGGTTCGAGTCCACTGTAGTGTCACCGTACACCCCGGCACTCTGCTTCGACATTCTGTGCACGGTCGCGCTTCGGCTGTACGCTCTGTCACGAGCTCTGTGAACGAAAAATAACATAATTATGCCTAATCGCTGTACTAATTACGCAAAACACAAATCGTCGCTTTTCAACAAAAAAACTCGTAACCGTAGCTTAAAACTGGATGAAGTTACGAGGTTTTTGTTGAAAAAGCAGCAAACTTCTCCTAGGTTTTCCTCTCTAGAGTGCGTAGACTGACTGTCGAGTGTTTACGCCGATGAGGCGGCACATTTACGTTGGGATCTGTATAAAAGACCCCTCTGACATTTGAGACTAGCGAAAAGCAGACCACCTTTGTAAATAAGTATGCTGATCCGGACCACTAATTACTGTCGTACCGTTTCTGCTTTTGTCGAAATGATGGGAAATATCCCGTATGTGCGAATCCAGACATTTTAAAAAAAACTTTTTACGAGGTAAAAACTCGAGGGGGCCAGGCCCCTACCCTGAATTCGCCATGTCCCATATTCACAGACATGAACGTATCCTGTACCTTTTGATTTATTTATTTGTAGATATTCACGAGCAAAACGTCGATGGTATTACAAAACCTCGTGACTACAGCTTGATTAAAGCTGGAGTTACGAGGTTTTGCAATAACACCAACACTAACTGATTTACTGAGCTAAGGTACAGTAGACCACTACAGCTTAATGAGCTGGTGCTAACTTTGCTACCTTGCCTTTTTCGTCGTATGTAGAGAATACCAATCACGGCTATAAATACTGCTCCAAGTATAACTCCGAACACGACTCCGGCGATAGTTCCTGGAAACATATAAAATTATTTTGGAAAAAAAGTCAGTAAGACAATCATTATTATGTAAAAAATAAATAATGATAAGACTGGGGTAAACCAGATATTTCATTTCAAAAATGAGGAAAAATTTCTTTATGAAGAAAATTATCTTAGATTAAATTGTTTCAAATCTAACCAATCTCCGCAGACAGACAAGGGGGGTGAACGCCTTTGTGAGAAAAGCTTAGGCAGGCATTGAGAGGAAAGGACAAAATGCTCGTGATAATAATGCTTTTCCTTGTGTTGCGTACACATTTTCTGTTGTTGGAACTTTTTCATTTTTTCGTCTGTCAGCAACATCCTCAAATTTACACTAAAATTTTCGCTTGGAAAAGGGTTTGAAAAAAAGTACGGTTTCATCCTTTCCCAAACAAGACCTTTTCAGTAATAGAAAATACATTGGGAAAATGAGACAAATAAGAATATGCTGATAATCAACACCCCCCCCCCCCCCATAATGGCTTTGGAAAACACTGTTCAAATTGAAGAAATTGCTTGTAACAAGCAATTTCTTCATTTCCCACAATGTTTTCTACCAAGTAGGATCAAAACAAGAGCAATTCTGTCCACCTGCAAATGTCGTCTGCAACATCTTTGAATTTGTAACCGTCTAAAGTTCTGTCGTTCGGGAAGAGGTTAAACAATATAGGCCTACCTGCTTCGACTTTAAGGAGATCGAGATCTTCATGTTTTGTTGTAGGGTTTATTGTTGGTGTAATTGTTGTTGAGATGGATACACCTCGTAATGATGATGATGATGATGATGATGATGATGATGATGACGACAACGATGATAACGACGAGGACGATGGCTGAACAGTTACTGAAATAGAACAGGGCTTGTTAGTAACTGAAAATTTTAGGTCGGGGATCCCTTCACTACATGGATTTCAGTGACTATATGGATGGAACTCTTCAAATCTGGGGTTTTCCAACTGTAGCATTTTTAAATAAGTCACCGGAAAGTCGTTTTTTTCTGAATCCGCCGAAAAAAAGTAGGGCTACCCTTTGAACAATTCAAAATTGCTTAACCCTTTCCCAAACTGGTTTTGACGTAGAAACGGCTTGGGAAAACATTGAAACAAAAGAAGAAACTACTGATAACCAACAGTTTCTCCTTTTGTCTCAATATTTTCTGTGTCATTTTTTACACAAATCCTATCTTCAATAACACCCATCTTGTCATTTGTGGCAGTTTTTGAAGAGGATCACCCAAATATTTTTGCCGTTTGGGAATGGGTTAAATAACACTTATTTCTATATTCCATGGACGAGTTTTGAACGTGGAATAAGCAGCTAATTTTGACACCACTTTGAGGAAAACATCGAGACAAAACACAAAAAAATGATGAAAACCACTTAAAAATTCTCCTTTAATCAATATTATTTGTCGTCTCCAAAAACTTTCTTGAATATGAAAAAACAAAACTTATACTGTAGAATTATTGAAATGTCGACAATAGACAGCTTGCGAAATGTATAATCTGAAGAATGTTCCAGCATTCAATAAATCAATGTTTTATATTCGGCGTCAATGCAAGAATCGTCGTATATTTGTCAACAAAAATCCTGTAACTACAGCTTGTTCAAAACTGTAGAACTTTACAAGGGATTTTTTTTTACAAAAAAAAAAAAAAAAAAAAAAAAAAAAAAAAAAAAAAACCACGACGAATTGTGGCTGTAAGTTTGTAACTCAGGAGCTCAGAATTGCCGCCCTGAACTCGAACCACTTAGCTTCAGGTGGAGAATCACGTGACACAACAAGAACAATTGCAGAATGTATTCTATAAATATCTTAACCCTTTACCAAACAACAAAATTTTAGGTTGGTCCAATTCAAAAGCTGCTGCAAAAATAGGATGTTAATAAATATTGGAATTATGTATGATATAGCCGAGCAAATATTGAGACAAAAGGAGAAACTTCTGGTTATCAGCAGTTTCTTCTTTTGTCTCAATGTTTTCCCAAGCCCGTTCTATAAGGGAAGTCAAAGCCAGGTCTTGTTTGGGAAAGGGTTAATACGATCTTGATTTGAAGACAGAAATGTGTACAAGGTGTACAAATAACATTTATTTGTTGACTGTGGTATATCTGTTAAAGAGCCTTTGATATAAAAAAAAGTTATTGACGAGAAAGCAAAATTGTTTACTCTTCAATGTTCTTTTTATCACGCGTTGTTTCAAAGATTCACGACATTCACTCGTTTGAACAGATTTGTTGAATATTTTCTGCAACTGTTGCTGTTCAGTTGTTGCTGTGGCACATGGTTACCCACAGTGAAATAATTCTATCAGTGGTTGCAATACCAATAAGATTAGACAAGAAAATACAAGTTACGTGTGTCATACCTTTTGTATCGTTACCCCACCATAAAATTCCCGTCGTCAACTTCACAAGATTCAGAAATATGATGAATAAAAGAAAACATGAGTTCATTGTAGCACATACATATGATAGGCCTACATATGTATGAACAATTTAGTAAGCAATAGTTTAACCTTTTTTCCCAAATAAGGCCAGGTTTTGACGTCACCACTAGAAAGGATTTGCGAAAATATTGAGACAAAAGAAGAAAATGCTGATAACCAGCATTTTCTCCTTTTGCCTAAATATTTTCAGAGCTGATTCTATCAAAATCACTTCTTTATCAATATATACTTCGCTGTCTGCAATAACTTTCAATTTGACCACCCAAATGTTTAATCGTTTGGGAAAGGGTTCATACCCAATCTATATACGTTATCACCGTACATTGAACAAATTGATAACGTATCATAACCCTACCCGTTACTTAAAGGGGGAATAACACTTAACATCTTGCAAATTTTCCGAGAACTTCGTACAAAAAAATAAATATATATTATTAAAATATGGTCTTTAAATTGCATATATGCCAAATCTTAGCTTTCTACCTTGTGTATTGGCTTAGATGTCGACGGATTTAAAACCCCATGATTTTTTGTCGGGGGGATAAAAATTATAATAATAAAAATATGGGGTTTTAAATCCGTCAACATCCTAGCCAATACACAAGATAGAAAGCTAAGATTTGGCATAGATGCAATTTAAAGGCCATATTTTCATAATATATATTTATTTTTTGCACGAAGTTCTCTGAAAATTTGTAAGATGTTAAGTGTTATTCCCCTTTTAATCATTATCATTCTCTCTGTCTCTGCTTCTTTTCAATATCAATCAATCACGATGGGGAATCACGTGACACAACAATTTCAGAAAATCTTAAAAAAAACTATTTTCATACTTGCCCATTTGAATTCGGTTTGAAGCGGAGAAGGTATGAAATTGCCAGGAATCCGTTGCATGTGGTAGATCTTTAATTATCAGTTGATATAAAAGTAATTGACGACCAACCGAAATTTTGGTCGTCAAAAACTTTTTTATAAGCTGCTTTTTTAATATCTACTATATCAATCTGGTTCTGTACCCATTGCCACGTTCTCTGCTTCAAAATATTTTGGAGACGGTCACATGTTATCAAAATTATTGAAGATTTTATACAATTGCTGTTTCACATGATTTTTCGAATTCGACTTAGCAATCTGTTTCGGTCTCCATGAAATCGTTGTGAAAAGTAAAAAAAGCTATCTTTGGTGGATGTTGCTATCATATTTTTACCAAATGTGTTTATTTATGGTCGCACGAAAAAATTACATTCGATCGTCTAACGAAACGATAATGGATCTAATTACGTCCGACGGAAAATACCATTCGTCCGAGACAAATATTAATATTCCTCGGATGAAAATTTGTGTTCGTCCGACAAAACTAAAACGATAAATAAATACTTTCGATCCAAACGGTACGATTCATTTATGGGAAAAGAACAATTAAAACAACAATTGACATACATGTAGTTTTACGTTTCTTTGTTGTCACGAAAAATGCATCAAAATCGAAGTCTTTGTTCGAACAATTATTAAACCACATTATTGAATATGAGCATTTACAGCATACAACGATCAACAACAGTTACAGTCCATATGTTGAAGTGAAATATCCAGTCATCCGTATTTACGTATTGCTATGGCTCAAAATAAATGACCTGGCAGATAATTCCTAGCTAATAAGTACATGTAGGTGTTCTCTACCATGTCATTTACTTTGGGTTATAGCTAGCAATAATAAGTTTGAAAGTGAGTCTGTTATCCTAAATGAGCAACACCCTTTTCCATAAGCGGACCATTCTTGTGGAGCAGCAGTGCGGGCCATACACAGTTCTGTACGGTGGATCCCATCTTGGTGAATGGTCTAAAGTATGATGATATCCTGTCCCCCTTGTTACAGAACTCGAAGTACATGGGTGGATTTTGTATTGCCATCATCCATGTTAACTCGATACACCGATCAACGTACGCAGACTGGTAGCTTGTGGGTTGACGGTTAGGTTGTAGTGACTTTAAGACGTCCTCGTAAAAATACTGAAATAACAAATTAATCAAATATAACAATTAATTAATTCTGTGCTAGCCTTTACATGAATATATTAACTCTTTCCAAAACAAGACCTGGTTTTTGATTTCACATGTTGAAAAGACTTTAAAAACATTGAGGCAAAAGAAGAAAATGCTGATAATCAGCATTTTCTCCTTTTTCCTCAATATTTTCAATGTCATATTGTGCACAGATCCTATCTTTATAAACAACCATTTTATAGTCTGTAGCAGCTTTTGAAAAAGACCACCCTCTGAATTTTGGACGTTTGGGAAGGGGCCTAGAGTAAGATGATATCCTGTCCCCCTTGTTACAAAATTCGAAGTACATGGGCGGATTTTGTATTGCCATCATCCATGTTAACTCGATACACCGATCAACGTACGCAGACTGGTAGCTTGTGGGTTGACGGTTAGGTTGAAGTGACTTTAATACGTCCTCGTAAAAATACTGAAATATCATCATAATCGAATCACATATCGTCGGTGTAAATGCAAAACCTCGTAGATCTATGTCGATTCTTGCAATTTTCAAAGTACAAACTTGTGTGCCCAGTTTAGACAATTACAGCAGGTTTTGAGATATTTTACTGATCAATATTAATGACACATTATTTGTGAACAATGTGTCCAAATTTCAAGTTAAACATTTTAGTTTGGGAAAAGTTATTGCACTTTCCCCCCTCCCCTTTAAAAATTTCTAAAAACGAGATACGAGGTTTTGCATTTACGACAATATCTTATTCAGCGATAGCCTTTACATGCCAATAGCTCTAGCTGCAATAAAATTACAAACATAGATTTCCTAGAACGCAACTTCCTTAAAAGATGCTTTCTCACCCATTTGTTGGATGATTATTAAAATATGGCATTTTATTTTTCGATTTATGTTATTTTCAGTATTGACCCTGTTTTATGTGATCTGAAGTCAATAAACGATCAGACATAATGCTAAAATCCAACGTTTATGGGTCAATTTTTAACAGGCCCAAGAATGACATTGGATCTTTAACAAATGAGTTGTAAAAGTGGTGTAATATTAAATAGCACGTTCAAAGAAATATGTACATAGCGCGCGGAGCGCGCAGGCAATGCTATTTGAACGAGAAACACGACTGTATTATTTGCTCCTGGGTCCCCCGAAAATAGTCTCACATTGACTAAACAGGTCTCCTAGGAAATGGTTGTTGGTCAGTGAAACTTTGATGAAGTTTAGCACTACAAAATGAGTAGGCTACGTACCCATTTTAAGAAGGGTATGGAAGCTGTTGCTGTGTGTTTTCTGAAGTCCTGTATGAAATAATCTCCCTCTCTAACAGTCGCCAACACTTTACGGTCTGGTGGCTTTTGGGCTTCAAGAGATGCCTGAAAAAGATGATTTAGAGCAATTCCAATCTGTTCTCTTATATTAGCTCTTCCAATCAAGGAGTTCATTTAAAACTGTTTTAAATGATGCATTAATCATGCTGAACTCAAGTAGTAATTCGAAATCGTTATTTGCGATAGATCCTGTGGAGTTAAACGAGACATTCTTGACCAATAAAATACATTACCGTGAGCCAATATATTGAGAGAAACTATAATTTTTTAGCGTTAGGCTATTATGCAAATGGCGACATATGTATAATGTAATCACATGTATTATTTTCTTACCCTGGATTGGGCTGAAACGTTTGGATACATCATCTCATTCTCGACGTGCATGAACATGTTGGATAACTGTCGCTCCGAGTTCTTCTTACAATAGTCATACGCGCTCTGTAAATGTAAAAAATAAAACTGAATAAACAACAGATAGAGCAATATTATCATCTGCATTTTTTGTCTGGTCAAGAATTACTTTACAACAACAAATCTCGATGTCACGAAACGAGAAAAAAATTACAAACATACGTACGTAAGTTACTATGTTCATATACGCTCCCTTATTTTAAGACGAATACATGTATTTTCCTCTTTGTCGTTTTTGTTTGTATTCATCAAGTTCGTCAACCTATTACTTTAGATTAAATTTCAATCACTTAATCATATAACCATATAATATAATTTCAATATTACCTCGAGTATAGATATGAGTTGTCTAATAGTTTCCCCGCCGTCCCGTATAGTTTTATTCATCTCTTCGTACGCGGCCGACCATTCTCTGTTATATAGGTCTACGAACATTTCTGCCACGTGTTTAGGGCTAGAGATATCTTCTAAATCTACAGATTTACCGTCACGTAGCCTGTCTGCCGCTAATCTACTGATCCTGTTGAATAATGAGAGTATGACTTATATATTAATATATGTACAGCTGATCATTCTCTGTTATATAGGAATACGAACATCTCTGCCACATGTTTAGGGCTAGAAATGTCTTCTAAATCCACAGATTTACCGTCACGTAGCCTGTCAGCCGCTAATCTACAGATCCTGTGAAGTAATAAGATTATGACAAAGTTATTGGAGACCAACATGGTTCATGGTCAGACTGCGTGTATACGCAGGCTGATCTTGATCCATGTTGGGCTCATAAACCTTATAGGACCTTTTTCCAGATCCTGGCTCAAATATATGTACATCTGACCATTCTCTGTTATAAAGGTCAACGAACATCTCTGCCACATGTTTAGGACTGGATATATCTTCTAAATCCGCAGATTTACCGTCACGCAGCCTGTCAGCCGCTAATCTACTGATCCCGTAGAATAATGATAATAATATGACTCACAAAACGTGTTTTAAAATTAAATAAAATTGAACGTACGCAAATGTGTTACCAGATTGCCTTGTAAATAAAAGTCAAAGCATAAATAAGATTTAAACTGTACAAAAATCTGACATACCTAGTGCCGATATTATTTATAATTTATTTATTGATTTCATTATACGATGTGTTGCATCATTGTAGGCCTACAATTGGCTTTAATAAAAACTAAAATCTCGGTAAATAATTTAATTTTGAGGGTGTCCTTGTAAAGATAAACATCTTCCCCTTCCTTAGACAAAATGTATTGGTACAGTGTTCATATATACCAATTTAAATTTGCCGTAAATGAGTCAAAAGTCGTAAATAATCGATGCCGTAAAAACATGTTAAAAACATGTGTAAAGAAACGTGATCGTCAGGTCGCCGAAAGGCGACATTGGCAGTCTCCTAGTATGTCGCCAAAAGGCGACATTGGCAGCGAAAGAGTTAACTAGATTCACTTCAATATGCATTGTCATAACAAAAATACGCAGTTCAGGGGGTTTTCTAACTGATAAGAATCATTGCGACAATGTCGAGTGTAACCACGGTGGGCAACCCACGTGACTCTTGGGAAGCGTTAACACCGAAAAAATCGTCCGCTACAAGGTATGTTTTGTTTAATTTCGCAGCTTATACCCTATTGACTTTGATGAGATAAAGTTCAAGGAACGCGCCTTTGAGAGGGCTATTGCCGTCTCTAACTCACTCTGCTCCAAATTCAGTAGTTTCTTCAAACATTCGAGCCAAAGTTTTTGTAAGTGCAAAACGAAAGTGGGAAGCGCTCACATGCACCGAAGAAAACTTTCGCTTGAATGTTTGAAGAAATCATGGGATTCGGAGCAGAGTGAGTTACAAACGGGAATTGCCCTCTCAAATACGCGTTCCGCGCACTTTATCTTTATAAAAGCTGAGAAATTAAACAAAACATACCTTGAAGCGGACGAGTTTTTCGGTGTTAACGCTTCCCAAAAGTCACGTGGGTTATCCACCGTGGTAAAGAGGGGAAAAAGAAAGGTTAACCGAGAATATGCGACGGTATCAAAATAAAAGTTGTTGAAGCTCTCCTTTACTTACGTGTTACTAACTTGTTTGGGATCATCTCTCTGTCTCAGATCATGCCGATCATAGTCGCCACCCCACGGTGTTGTTGTTGATGGCTCCACACTTCGTCTGTCCCTGAACTCCAGCTGTGCCTCTTTTCTCCGCTGTAAGTACGCCCTCTCGCTGGCTTCTGTATGTTGTGGTGGATAGCCTCGGTCTATGGGAGTCTCTTTGTTCTGGCTTTTGTTACCGGTGCGAGATATTGCTCCACTTTGAGACTGAAAATGTATATATAGTTTACAAGTTTTGTAAATACGATGTAAACATTAAAATGATACATGTATGTCTATCATGAATGCTTTAATGACATGCATTGATATGGTAGATGAAAATCAACCAGAAAAGTAAACTTTGCACCAAGTATGTAATTCGGCTAACTGTGTTGTCTTTTCATTTGTGGGGACCTTTTTCTAGGAATCGCGAAAATGCATCTAAATTCGGTAAGCATTTTGACAATACTTTCCATTTGCTTTTACATATCCTAACAACCCATGGACGAGAGCAGTCCTTGTTGAATGCTCCACCATCGGTTGACATATTTGAGTCAGACTCTAGAAAAGGGGCCCTTATCGCATATTGAAAAGTCGAGTTTCGAGTTAACGTATACAACCCATCATTAGCACTAAAGAGCCAGAGGCGCAATTTGAAAAGTGCCAGTAAATCCTAAACTGTGTTATATTTCCATTCCAAATACTAACATAAGCATTTTGAACGGTTTAGAATTTTGAATTAATGCATAATTATGGAAATATTTGACAAACATGTTATAAATTACCTCCCTTGCATATGAATATAGAGTAAAAAGATATTTGTAAATTATTTTCTTCTTGAAGCATAGTCTTGAAATCCGGTACTGTGAATCAAATTATTTGATGTGCATTTACAGGTGCGTGTAATTTGATGCATGTCCCATGGCTAGAAATTCGTGTTTTAATGATGGGTCATATACCTTAAGCTTGCGGTTAATTGTTACTAGTCTAAAATTGGTCCATGTTACTAATTTACAATTGCTACTGGTCATAAACAAGCTTTTGGAAAACTAAATGGTTCTGGATCAGACAGTGCGCATGCAAAGTCTGATCTTGATCCATGTTGTTCTCAAATGCCTTTCGAGACGGACATTTTTCCAGATCACTGCTCATTTATATTCGTAATAAGAAGACTAGGAGAATGTTCGTTTGAAATGAAACTAACTTAGTAGATAATGGAAAGATCTAAAATACTTACCGTATGTCTATCTATTTTCGTAAAGATATTATTCACTTCATCCCTTGCATTAGGCATCAGACCATTATTTCTGGCATTACGTAATTCTGTCCAGTTACCCTTCTCTGCAAAACCCAACAGCTTTTCGAACGAATTTGTACCACTGTCCATTCCTGTAACAATCATGGCAATATTTTCTAAAATGCTCTCAAGATAAATAGCGTTTTCATTCCATTGTGCTTTTAAAAGACGTCCTCTCTGAGACTCGTTATATGCATAATTACGATAATTATCTTTTACCCTTCTGCTCGAAATCTCATTAGCCAATCAAATGGCTCGTTACATCAGCCAAAACACAGGAAATAAGTGATATTTGCTGCTGGATTAAGTTTATGCAAAAAAATTAAGACATTTTAAGTAGCCCCCCCCCCCCCATCCTTCTATAAGCTATATCAACGACTGTATAATACAAGCTCTGTGATTGGGTATCGAAAAAAATGGGGGTCTACCGATAAAAATAGCGGTCTACCGTTAATTTTAGATGTAGACCATTAATTGAAATAACGGTCTACCCTTATTATATGGGTAGACCGATATTTTTATCGGTAGACCGCTAAAATTATGACGGTAGATCGCTATTTTTAGCGTTCTACCCCTATTTTAATTATAAGTCTAGCGCTATCTTGACTTTAGACCCTATTCGCGCGCCATATAATTATGCATAACTGGAAATGTATCACAACCAAACGATTAAACGGAAGTCGTCAAGCTGCTAGCACTAAAGATGGGAAATGTTTGAGATGATAGTAACTCGAACAGTTTCTATTATTCGTGATGGATTTAGAAATGGCATTCTTGTCAAATATTATATTTTAAAATACAGTCGAAAACTAATTGCCAAATGGCATTGTTAGAGTGTATGTATACACAGGCACGTCATAGTCTAATCCGGTTCCTTTGGAAAATTAAATACTAGGTTTAAAACATCATAGGTACCTGGTTCTTTCTGCAGCTCAGTATGCATACTGTTTAGCGCCCTACTGGCAGCTCGAACATTGCCCCTGGTCAGTTCGCTATGATCTAGCTCCTCCATGGCAAACATAACCTTGTTCACGGAGCTGATACGACCGTCTCCGATAGACATTTTGCTGCAGTGTGTTTTAACTATACCAGTTGGATGCTTAGTCGAATGCTTCAATCTGAAATCCAAGTAAGCGCAACATATAAGGGAGAGTTGAGTATTATATCGAAGGTTTTATTCTGAAACCCGAATAAGAGCTACATATAAGAGGGAGTTGAATGCCTGGTCGAATATTTCGGTCTGAAGCTACATATAAGAGGGAGTTGAGTGTTTAATCGAAGGTTTCGGTCTGAAATACGAATAACAGCTACATATAAGAGGGAGTTGAGTGTTAAATCGAAGGTTTCGGTCTGAAATCCGAATAAGAGCTACATATAAGAGGAAGTTGTATGTTAAATCGAAGGTTTCGGTCTGAAATCCGAACAAGAGCTACATATAAGAGGGAGTTGAGTGTTAAATCGAAGGTTTCGGTCTGAAATCCGAATAAGAGCTACATATAAGAGGGAGTTGAGTGTTAAATCGAAGGTTTCGGTCTGAAATCCGAATAAGAGCGGAGTAATTAAAGGGAAAAAACTGATCAGTAAAAATATCTCAAAACCTGCAAGAATTGCCTTAACTGGACACACAAGATTTAACTTTGAAAATCGCAAAAATCGACATACGAGGTTTTGAATTTACACCGACGATATACTTTTCAACGGTACAGCATTTATTGCAATTAATTCATTTCCACCAGTCTATATTAATGTTAAGTGGAATAATTCGTTTTCTTCAAAAAGCGACGAAGCTAGAATCTTGTTTAACGTTACACAGTAGGCCTATATTGAAACTATTGTAAAAATATTGGATGTATATCAACAGCTATATATTCCTTGTCCGATCAAAATTTTCGCCATTTCTTTCAGTTATTCACCAGTTAAAGGAATTATTTTATGATTTTATCACATTGGAAACGGTTTTATGGACACCAAAAGTATACATGAGCAAATCCATCATGGTAGAATTACAGAACAGGTGAATCAATACCAAGACAAAGTTTCATTTCTTTCATCATCTTAAAATTAACCCTTTTGCTAACAACACAAATTTATACTGTTCCTATCAGAAAGCTTCTGCACACCACAAAATGAATGCTGATAAAGATAGGATTTGTGTAAAAATTTATCACATGAAATATGGAGGCAAATGCAGAAAATACTCAATATCAGCATTTTCTTCTTTTGTCTCAATATTTCCGCAAAACCTTTTATATGAAGTAGGTCAAAACTGTCTTATGTGGGAATGAGCTAATGATGCATAAATTCATTGTTTTTAAAAAGAAAAGAAAAGGCAAATAGCAGATTTTCCTTCACATAGATATCCTTACCACACAATAATCCTCACATTACCTTTGCAAGTAGCAAACAACTTGTTTATTGTCACACGTCTATAAAATATCACCGCCTTAGACAATACAACGCTGCTTTTCAACAAAAACCTCGTAACTGCAGCTTGTATCAAGCTGCAGTTACGAGGTTTTTGATGAAAACCGACAATATAGACGGATCGGCTCGAAACAATCGTAACTAGTTGACATTTAATTAATACATACATGAATGTGTTGATCTGTCAATAAGTTATCAAAATCATCTTTCCCAGGTTTAAGTTAAGACAGTGTTAATTGTAAGATCAATATAGATGGACTGATCAGATACCAAAAATACTCAATAACTATGTGTAATGTAATGATTTAACCCTTTACCTTTAAACTAGTACGACTACTCCATTTTGAAATTAGTAGCATGTAATATCCGATTTCCGAAAGACACTGGGTGTGAGGCGCCGGGATAATGAAGAAGAAGAAGATGAAGCAGGTCCCCCTATACTTCGCCAGGGTAGGGAATCACTGTATTTCTGCGCCCGAAAACTTTTTAGGGTGTGGTCTGCATCTTTTTTTGGTTTTACGCTTTCTATGCTATTTAAAAGCTTAAATGTGTTTTAACCCTTTCCCAAAATTGCACCTCGGGGTGGTCCAATCCAAAAACTGCTGCTGGCTACAAATGGATATTGATAAAGATTTAATTGTGTACATTATTGCATAAAAAAATACTGAGGTAAGAGGAGAAAATGCTTATTATCAGCATTTTCTTCTTTGCCCCAGTGTTTTCCAAAGTCTTGTCTATTAAGGACGTGAAAATAAGGTCTTTTTTGGGAAAGGGGTTGAATTAATTTAGAAATTCATAGTGATTTTCTACAATTTACGCCCTCGATGTAGGCCTATACGTGTTTTCTGACATTTGGCATCTTTTCAAAAATTCAATACGAAACAATATATTGTTTATTTATCAATATATCAATATGAGAGATAAATTAAACTAAGGTAAGAAATTTAAAACAATTCTCAAATTATGGTTGAAACTCTTTATCGCAGCATATCTCAAGTTGTATTTTAGTTGCTGCAGTTTGCATGTGGTGTGGTCGTTAATGTGATAGTATTGCTTTAAGGGCCCATATTACAACCCGTTATGAAATAAATTAAGATTCTGATAGACCATTTTGAAATAAAATCTCGTTTTGAAATAAACTTTCAGCAGTGTTCAGAAGCGTACGATGAGTGCTTTCCTCATTTCGTTGGTAACGATCGAAAACGCTGTAACTACAGCTTATTCAAGCTGTAGTTACGACATTTTCGAACGTTACCGACGATTTATAACCCCATTACCAAACAGCAAAAATTTGGACTTGTTCAAATTGAAAGAAGCTGCAGACGACCTTTCCAAATTGATGAAATATTATAATTTCTTGTCTTTTCGGCTAGAAAACATTGTGGGAAATGAAGAAATTGCTTGTCACAAGCAATTTCTTCATTTTCCACAATGTTTTCCAAAGTCATTATCTTGTGGGGAGTCAAAAGAGTCACTGTGTGGTAATGGGTTAAGCTGATCCTTTTTGTAACAGGCATACACGATTTCATCTCATCATGGCCGAAAAGTCGGATGATCCAATCAAAGAACTTCTAACAGAACTAAAACGCTGCAAGTCCAGTAAAAAGATCGACAGTAAGAAGATTGATGCAGCACTAAACTACCATAACAAAGTTCTTGCAGACGCGGCAACACAGAATGAGAAAAAGGTTAGAGTTACGGCCGGTTTTTTTAAGTTTCATATGGATTAATTAACCATTTATCAAACTAGCAAGATTGCTGGCGTTCCTAATTGCATGGTTAGGGATACCATTATGACAAAAGAAGAAAATGCTGATTACCAGCATTTTCTCCTTTTGACTCAATAGTGACTGCGCTATGTTGCACATGGATCCTGTTGTCATCCATTCTTTGTCTCTGTCTATAGCAGCTTTAAAATGAGTAAATAATACTTTTTGGTTGCTTGGGTAATGGTTACTTAACTTCTTAGAAAATCATTTAGATCTTACATACTTTAAATCAAAATTTATATTCCGTTTTACAAAATCTCCTTCATTTCTCATATAACTATAAAACACAAGTACTACTGCATTTCAGCTTTGGTCTAAAAAGGAAGTCCATTTGCTGATGATTGGGTACTTATTTCCTCTATGGGTTTATATGCTATTACGTGTAGATTTCAACTTGCGTTGCATGCAGTATTTTTTTATTTTCTGCGAATATTTTCAATTTGGACCATCATACAATATTGTTGGTTTGGAGAGGGTTAAAGATACCGAACCTGTAATGCCGGTTGTTAGAAACGTTTGAGGAAACACAATCACTCTACATTTGCAGGAAGACGAAAACCCTTCCACTCAAAAACTACTGGACAAATGTCAACAGGAGAACATGATGTTAAAAAGAGAACTAATTGAAACGAGGAACAAGTAAGAGATTATCATAACCTTTCAGAGGACTGAGCGTTTGGTTTATTGTACATTTAATTGTATTTCATATGTGCGTGTTTTTTTGTTTTTTTTTTTTTTTTTTTTTTAACTTTTTTACTAATTTAACGAAATAACTTACGAAACCTAAGAATTTTATACATGAGATGCGACGGATTAAAGCACAATGTAAATGTTTGATGCCGAAGGTGAAGGGAAATCTACTATCACATTTCATTCTAAGAATTGGTGTGCAATGTGAATTCATTGTTTGTCCAATTTCAACAACCAAAGCCACTTAAAATACCCCATGAAAGAATGTCTTACATAATTTGGATTTTACAGGTTGAACGCCATTTCCCGACAGAGCCAAACTGATCAAAATGAAGGCACAAAGAACCCGAAATTTGATCTTAACGATCCTTTTCGAGCATCCATTTTGGCGGAGCAGTTTCGATCAATCTACGAGGGTGAATGGAAGAATGCCTTCGACGCACTCATCAAATATAAAAAGGCTGAGTCAGATGTCATTACTATTCTAGTACACGCAGTTAAGGTAAAATTTTCATACATGTAACTGGTAAAAAAAGGGGTAAACAAATAACATTAGTGAGATCAATAGTACAGTTGGCATAAACAATAGCAATGACTTGTATCAAATGTAGAACGTGAACGTCACATGGATATCATGATGAGAATGGACTAACAATGAAATACAAAACAATATATGTTCGTATTAGATTTTTTAAGATGTGTGAATCGAACTAAAATGGTACAAAGAAGTATCATGCATACCTATATGTAGTTATATTCAACGTTCAATCTTATTTGTAAAATGTCCAATTAATTATAGAGTGCAGACAAGTTGTGTACAAGTGCCATGACACAACATCTTGGGAGGATCGAACAAGTGGCTTTAGAAGATCTCAAACTAGTGAAGGTACAACTGCCTGGTGACAATAAGGGAGTTGTGGTAGGTACTTGCTTAGTCGCCCGCAGGCAACCGGCAGCCACGTGTACACGCCATATTGTTATCTCGGACATCAGAGCAGACAGTTCTGTTGCGTCCCTTGCTCCAGTGTCTCTCTTCAATACAACTAATTAGTTTAATCTATGTCTCAGCGGGCCTCTGTATCCCGGCCTTGGTTCCCATAACAAATGTGACAGTGTGCTTATGTCTCGGTGGCGATAGTAATGACCCGCCAGCCAAATTCTCCTGGAGGCAATCTTGTTACTCACTCGTGGGAGTCTGCCGTAAAGTATACCCTCTGGGAATATTCCCTTTGAGGGTCATCTGACATAAGACACATTATTCCTGGCACACTAAAGATCATTTAAGGTAAGAAGGGCCTAATTAGAACCAAAAAGCCAGCGGCAAAATTTGAAAAGTGCCGGTAATTCCTAAACTGTGTAACATTTCCATTCCAAATACAAACATAAGCATTTTGTACGGTTTAGAATTTTGAATTAATGTATATTTATGGAAATATTTGACAAAAATGTTCAAAATTACCTCCCTTGCATATGAATATAGAGTAAAATGATATTTGTAAATTATTTTCTTCTTGAAGCATAATCTTGAAATCTGGCACGGTGAATCAACTTATGTGAAGTGTATTTACAAGTGTGTGTAATTTGATACATTTCGTATGGCTAGAAAGTGGTGTTTTTAATTAGGCACTTTATACCTTAATGAGATTCGAACGTAAACGATGTAAACAAATCATGCTGTAATCGGCTTCAATCAAAAATAGAATATTACACCACATGTAATGACCGTATTGCAAAATAGAATCATCGCACAGATACACAATGTAGTAGATGTGAAAAGTCGACGCAGCACGCGTCATCGTGTGTCTGTCTTTTCTTTATTATGTCTATTTCCGCACAAGTAGATATTGTCCCAAAACTATGATAATGCGAATCCTTTAAAAACAGGCAGACAAGGGTAATATTTTACGCATTTATGGGTATGGTGTATCATAAATGTACACTGTACTTTGAAATCATAGACATAATCTACCTACTGCCCACCCATGTAGCAATTTCTAAGTAAATCGATGGCTTCCTAACTCAACTTCCTAACTGACGATTCCTATCTACAGATGCCAGACTCCGCAACAATAGCTACGAAAGAAGAAACAGAACGGTCCAAGAGGCTTATCCGAGAATACATCAAGTCATTGGGACATTTGTCTATACCAGGCTTAGTTCAGGTACGTTGGAAAGCTTCGTAACTTTCAATTATATAAATGGACAATATAGGTCTACCATTCATTTGTGAAGATCGATTTAAAATTATATTTGTTAAATATTTCGTCATCATCTATTATACATGCAGCTTTGAACTAGCTATCGGCCATTTTACTACAATTCTTCAATGTAGGCCTGCTAACCCTAACAAGGAGAAAGCTTTTGTTAATAAAGGAAAACTTTGAATCTTATTTTTTCAGTTGTTTAATTCCAACTACATACAGCCTATTTTAACAGAACATGAAATTCCCGGAACAGACGAGAAACTAAATATTTTTGTAAATAAGATCATCAACATTTTATGGAAAACAAAAATGGCTGACCGGCCATTAGCGTTTGTCTGGCAGGAAAGCGGGGAACCATTTTCAAAGAACCTCTCCACGCCGTACAAACAACACGGGAACCAGGTTTTATATCCGGTCTGGCCCGCCATTTTGTCTCACCAAGGCGGTCCCATACTGTATAAAGGCATTGTGATGACAGAATCCTGACTTCATGTGAATTGTTAGTTGGGTCTCCAGAGCATCAGATAGGAAAAGACGTTCTATATTTTTTTTAATCCTTTGTTGTTGGTACTCATTGTCCCAACGAGTTTTCACAAGATAGTATTTGATAAACAATGAATCAAATATTGTTTTTTGAAAAGTCATACCTCCCTCTAATTTATAGCCAACTGACCAATTCTGTATCGATTAGTCAACGATCAATATCTAGGCGATCTAGATATCCAATGGCCAGAATTGTGACGCAATGATTGACGTCACAACATAGAAAAAAGACAGATTGGATAGCCCACTGACAGTGTTTGAATCTATCAATATGAGCAATAAACTAAAATCGAAGAGTGTGTTATCTATAGCTCTGATCATAAATGTGCATTGTGTTGATTAATTTTTTTTTATATTTTGTTTAATCCATATTTTTGAATATAAAGATATATTTAAAAAAATACAAGGAGTAATCTTTTAATCTTATTTGCAATCTTGTTTTACGGTGATGGACCGCTGTGTCCAAACCTAATTTATAATAAGCTTTTATTCTTGTTCTTTTAACATACTTCTGGAAAACGAAAACAGGAGCAATCCATACTCTGTACAATTATCCGAATCGGCGAAATTGCTAAATACTAAATTAAATGGAAACCCTAATTAACCCTTTCCCAAACAAGACCTGTTTTGACGTCCCAAATATAAAAGGCTTGGGAAAACATTGAGGCAAAAGAAGAAACTGCTGATAACCAGCAGTTTCTCCTTTTGCCTCAGTATTTTCTTGGCAATATCACACACAATTTCAATCTTATAATATCAACATCCATTTTGTCGTCTGCAGCAGCTTTTGAATTGGACTACCCTAAAATTTTGTCGTTTGGGAAAGGGTTAAGACGACAACAAACATCTCCTTAGAACATATCGAAGTAACAAGCCAACAATGGTCTACTTTGATTTTGGACCCGGAAAAAAAGGAGCAATAAGAAATAAACGCCTTTGAAAAGATTCAGAATACCTTTTCTATAAATATCCACCCGTGCTATTATCAATTTGGGTCTTAACGCAGTCAATTTTTAGGGAAATGTCAGAAAGCGTGAACGAAATTTACGCACAAAATTAAAGACATAAATTATATTGGAAAAGGGTAGAAAAAGATATATATACGACGAAAGACCTATTTTTAGCTGTAGATTGTTTGATGAGCAATTAAACGGAACCGTGATTCCATTGTTTTTGACATAGACTTAGTTTTTCTGAAATTAAAAGTTTACCCGATCCTGCGATTGAACTACTGATAATTGAATTAAACGAGATAAATTTTCGTCCTTATGAAAAAACGACGGATCCTTCCAAGTATACGGGCACAATACAAAGTAAGTTTGAATTTAGTATTTATATATTTATCTTGCGTGTTCTATTTTTTTAAAAACCTATTCCCATACAATGAACATTTTTGACTCCCTACAAGAAAATATTTTCTACCTGAAAAGACCCCGAAAAATTATGTTAAATTTCATGCACTTAATATTGTCGTCTGCAACTCCTTTGAATTTGAACCAGTCTAGAATTTTGATTTGGGAAAAGGTTATTTCAAACAAAACGTGAACGATATTTTACTTATAAATACGAAATAAAATGTGAGAAACGGCGATAGAGTTTAAGGTTTGTTTTACTACATGAATTGTAAAAATACCTTCAAAATGGCTAACGCAAGGTAAGGTTAGTAGATCTATTCTAATTTTTATGTTTTTACATATTTGATGATTTCATTGAATCTTCTAGCATTTGCGGTTACGATACTTAAGTTTTGTTCTTTCGTAATTTGATAAGGCTTCTAAAGTGAAATGACAAGCAAAGTATTGACACCTGGTTATTGAGCGAACAGGTCTGAACATTATGCTCAAACGAAAAGCTAAATAATATGTGATGTCAGTATTTCCTTCTAGCATTTTTCCACAAACTTTTAAAATGGGGACGTCAAAACCAGGGACGAGTTGGGAAGGGTTCAACAGGGCCACAACAGTTTCGTAATATACAGTCTAAAGACCGAAACTTGTTTCATTGAGCCGTACGAGTAAGCCAATCCAAGTTTCATTTTGAATAACTAAATTGTAAATTATGTTCTTTACTAGATGGCAAACGGTTACGATTCCTACCAGAACGGCATGGATTCGGCAATGGAGTGGAATGGCGGAGCACCGTAAGCTTACACACAAGAACACTTGCACGAAAAAAATATTTCGCTGCTTTTCAACGAAAACCTCGTAAATGCAGCTTAAAACAATCTGCAGTTACGAGGTTTTCGTTGAAAAGCGACGATACATATTGTATATTATATTTGCACTATGATCCTATTTTGCTTTTAATAATGCGGTATATCACGTAAACGTGCATGCACGAACTGCCAACATAAAGTTCGGGTGCCTTTTAGAGTATCAAACCCGGTCCTTTTCATCCCTTTCCCAAACGACCAAAATCGGAAAAGATCCAGTCTTCAAGGTACTTCATACAAAGTTTATATTGGTAAATATGGAATAAGGGTATTTGATATAACTGAAAATAGTGGGGCAAATGTAGAAAATAGTGGTTGTCTTAATGTTTAAGCCAGGTCTTTCTCTAAAGGACGTCGAAAGCATGTCTTTTTTACTTTTTTTTCTTTTTCGGAAATGGTAAAGAACGAGTATACTGTGACTTCTTGATATCTATACAATGCTTCACAAAATTATAGGCAAAGCAAATAATCATTTTTTTCCACAAAGCTTCTAAGTAAAAAAGGGTCTGGGTGTGGGGTTTTTTTGTGTGTGGATATTTTTAAAAAATGAAGCTGTTTTAATAACGGGTTTCAATTTCTCGAAAACTCGTATTTGCAGCAATAAATGAGCTGCCATTAACAAGTTTTTGAAGGAAAAGTACGAGATTATTGTAAAGTTTTTTTTATTCCTTCAGGACAGCACTCCCAACAAAAACTCCAGGGGCTTCTACAAGAGTACCGACAGCAAACAGCATCGACAGGTAGGCCTACGTACATGTATATACCATGTTATACTCACTTTAGAAAAGTTTTCCGAAAAATGCAAAGTTTTCACGCCCCAATATGACCCTTTTTACCCTTGAAAAAGACTAAAAGTGTAACCGAATAAAAGATAAAACATTTTTATAAACTCAACCAAAAATCTTTGAATTGAGAAGCTTGGTCATATAAAAGGGATGACTAAAAGTTCCCCGAATAAAGTTGTAATAAATATAAATGATAAATCCAAAATAAGTAATTAATATATAAGTAGTGTTTTTACAGCTTAAACAATAACAACTTGGGGGTATTTTGTCATTTACTTACTAGTATGAGGCATGACATCGCTGCTTTTCAACAGAACCTCGTAACTGCAGCTTGTTTTAAGCAGCAGTTACGGTGTTTTGTTGAAATGCGACATTTTACTTATCATTGTTCAGGAATGCATTCTTACCCCTTCTCGCCAGTGGATCTAAAGGAATGTTGGGATTCGTCCTTGAGAAGATGCACAAAGGTCACGTGCTGTCACAACACGAGGTGTCCGCTGGTCTCAGGGAGTACAATCAAATGAAGCTGACGATTGCCGAGCTCGAACATAAAACCAAAAACCTTAGGGTAAGACTGGCAGCATCAAGTCGCATGTAGGCGGTCATTTACAAGTGAAGTTGCGAGGAATTACGTGACGCTACATTTTGATATTTTCAATAACTCTGTCAATATATTACCAATATGAATAAAAGAGTTGGAGAATAGGCGGGAAAACGTCAGTGATTTGCTGAATACAAAGGATCTTTTAACAAAGTTACTGACATCAAAAACTTTTGTCAGCTGAGTTTCAAAAGATTTACTACAGTTAGCTTATTCCTGGCGTTTTCCACATTCTCTGCTTCAAAACTAATTAAACCATCATAATTATATTAACAAAATTATTAACAATTTCCTGCGATTCCTGTGTCATGCGATTCCCCTAGGTGTATACCAATATTTTTTTAATGGAGAAAAAACCAATTTGCCCCTGACCCAAAGAGATTAAAGAAAGTAGATATCTAGTAATAAAATAAAGGATAAGTATTTGGATACCTCACAATATTTCAACATTTTGGTACCAACTGACATGCGCATTTGGATAAGTTTTTTTCGTGAAAGTTATATATTTTCTTTCCTATACGGCTTGCAGCTTCAAGTCGACGATGAGGAAGCCGTGGGGATTAAACCCCCGACCACAGAACCTGCCAAACAAACAAAGTCCAGCCAAGAATCTGTGCCTATTGGAATGTCGAATCTTGAGAAGAAGAGACTACTAGAGCAAATAGAGCGTAAACAACGTCTTATAGATGATCTTAAACAAAAGTATGTCATAGTATAATGTTTGTAAATTGAACCCAATGAGCCGCCCCGCATATAAAATTGCTTCCTACGAGCCTGAAAATGCGTTATTACTTGCGAAACTGTTAAATCTCATTACGCATTGATCTATAAAAAGTATTCTAAAACGTAGTTTGTTTTTGAACATAAGTGTGAAACAACACTTGTCTTTTCTTAATTTCTTGGTCAATCGGAATTTCGATTCAAAATGACAATCGCTTAGTTGTAATATTTGAATTATTTATATTCAACAGATTGAAGGCTCTGACGAACAAGAAGACAAAAATAAAGAATGTATTGGTATCCGACGTGGCCCCACCAAATAAACTAGTCGACGAATTCTGTGATATTTATGAAAAAGAATGGTCAAACACGTACGAGGCACTGAAACATGCCTGGAAAGACAAAGAGAAAGTCATTTATACGTTATTTAGAATTGTCAGGGTAAGATGCACATCGTCGTTTTTCAACGAAAACCTCGTAACTGCAGCTTAAAACAAGCTGCAGTTACGAGGTTTTTGTTGAAAAGCGGCGACATGTACCATTGTTGATAATAAATAATTTGCTTATAAACGGTAATTAATTATAAATGAGCCAGGATCGGGAAAGGGGTCCCCCAAGGCTTTTGATCCCAACATGGTTCCAGATCAGTCTGTGTATACTCGCAGTCTGACCAGGAACCATGTTGTTTCCCAATAGCTTCGTCATAGTAGCAACCATATAAGAGTAGCATGGATACTAGTCAGACTTGACCTAAGCACATGCTTATGACGTACCGAATGGGTCAAAAGTCCTATAAAAGCATACGCGGTTGAAATATACGCGTCGATGCATAAATTTATGCATCGACGCGTATATTAACGCGTGCACGAGTAAATTCCGACCAAATTCCTTTTATCCAATCAGAAACGTTGTACTATCCAGCATATTCTCGGTGTCGTTATGCAGACCAAATAAAACATGTAACAAATGATTAAGTGAGAAAAGTTATATTCGATATTTTCCTATGTATTATTTCACATTTATTTTATTCACAAAGTTAAATTTGGTAGTTAGGGAAAATTTGATAGATCTAGGCCTTCTCGATCGTCAATTCTATTGGGCCAGAACTCTCCAGACTTCATTCTAGGAGACAAAATAAGATAAGACTTTTTACCCATTTGGTACGTCATGGGTCAAAAGTCTTATAAAAGCTGGATAGTACGACGTTTCTGATTGGATAAAAGGAATTTGGTCGGAATTTACGCGTGCACGCGTTAATATACGAGTCGACGCATAAATTCATGCATCGACGGGTATATTTTAAGAGTGCATGCTTTTATAAGACTTTTGATCCATTTGGTACGTCATACAGGCTCGTCTTGAAAACACAGCTGTTTCAATTGTCATAAAATACCGGTACTTTTTTCTAGATCCTGGCTCAAATGTATGATGAGAATTGTAATGTATGCTGTTAGTTAGAAAGAATGGTCCAACGTTTATTAACTCTTTCCCAAACGACAAAATTTTGGGCTGGTCATTGAAAGGTGCTGTAGACGACAAAATAGATGTTGATAAATATAGTAGATTCTATTTGTGTAAAATAATGCACAGAAAATATTGAGACAAAAGGAGAAACAGCTGGTTATCAGCAGTTTCTTCTTTTGTTTCAATATTTTCCCAAGCCTTATCTACTAGGGACGTCAAAACCAGGTCTTGTTTTGGGAAAGGGTTAAAAAAAAAAGATGTAGCATTCATTGAAAGCAAAGAAAACATTAAAATGTATTTGGAATTGTTAGGGTATGGAATTGTGACTCCTAGCGATACTTCAAAAGGAGGATCATTTATTTCAACATAAAATTGAACATCGAACAGTTTTTCGTATGAGGTGATCTCAGCATTTTCGATTTAGTTTCATTTGATTTTGCACACTGCATCAAATATTCATTACACACTTCAATGTCATTACTTTTTTTAATTGTCACATTTATTACATCTGCGTACTTTTGTAGAGGATTGCTTATAAAATGCTTACGTAGTTTGAACAAACGTTTCTTTGTACATAATTTTTGTCGAGCCCGCTTGCGGTGAGCTCGACATAGTTGTCACAATGGCGGTTCGGTGTATGTGCGTTAGTGCGTTAGTGCGTTAGTGCGTGCGTCCGTCCGGATGGAGCTTGTCCGGGCCATAACTTCACCATGGATGGAGGGATTCAGAAATAACTTGGCACAAATGTCAAGCTCAGTAAGGCGGAGTGTCGCGTGCAAGAACCAGATTCCAAGCTCAAAGGTCAAGGTCAAACTTGGAGGTCAAATGTCAAAAATGAGAAGATTTTTGCTTGTCCGGGCCATAACTTCACCATGGATGGAGGGATTCAGAAATAACTTGGCACAAATGTCAAGCTCAGTAAGGCAGAGTGTCGCGTGCAAGAACCAGATTCCAAGCTCAAAGGTCAAGGTCAAACTTGGAGGTCAAATGTCAAAAATGAGATGATTTTTGCTTGTCCGGGCCATAACTTCACCATGGATGGAGGGATTCAGAAATAACTTGGCACAAATGTCAAGCTCAGTAAGGCAGAGTGTCGCGTGCAAGAACCAGATTCCAAGCTCAAAGGTCAAGGTCAAACTTGGAGGTCAAATGTCAAAAATGAGATGATTTTTGCTTGTCCGGGCCATAACTTCACCATGGATGGAGGGATTCAGAAATAACTTGGCACAAATGTCAAGCTCAGTAAGGCGGAGTGTCGCGTGCAAGAACCAGATTCCAAGCTCAAAGGTCAAGGTCAAACTTGGAGGTCAAATGTCAAAAATGAGATGATTTTTGCTTGTCCGGGCCATAACTTCACCATGGATGAGCTCGACATAGTTGTCACAATGGCGGTTCGGTGTATGTGCGTTAGTGCGTTAGTGCGTGCGTCCGTCCGGATGGAGCTTGTCCGGGCCATAACTTCACCATGGATGGAGGGATTCAGAAATAACTTGGCACAAATGTCAAGCTCAGTAAGGCGGAGTGTCGCGTGCAAGAACCAGATTCCAAGCTCAAAGGTCAAGGTCAAACTTGGAGGTCAAATGTCAAAAATGAGAAGATTTTTGCTTGTCCGGGCCATAACTTCACCATGGATGGAGGGATTCAGAAATAACTTGGCACAAATGTCAAGCTCAGTAAGGCAGAGTGTCGCGTGCAAGAACCAGATTCCAAGCTCAAAGGTCAAGGTCAAACTTGGAGGTCAAATGTCAAAAATGAGATGATTTTTGCTTGTCCGGGCCATAACTTCACCATGGATGGAGGGATTCAGAAATAACTTGGCACAAATGTCAAGCTCAGTAAGGCAGAGTGTCGCGTGCAAGAACCAGATTCCAAGCTCAAAGGTCAAGGTCAAACTTGGAGGTCAAATGTCAAAAATGAGATGATTTTTGCTTGTCCGGGCCATAACTTCACCATGGATGGAGGGATTCAGAAATAACTTGGCACAAATGTCAAGCTCAGTAAGGCGGAGTGTCGCGTGCAAGAACCAGATTCCAAGCTCAAAGGTCAAGGTCAAACTTGGAGGTCAAATGTCAAAAATGAGATGATTTTTGCTTGTCCGGGCCATAACTTCACCATGGATGGAGGGATTCAGAAATAACTTGGCACAAATGTCAAGCTCAGTAAGGCGGAGTGTCGCGTGCAAGAACCAGATTCCAAGCTCAAAGGTCAAGGTCAAACTTGGAGGTCAAATGTCAAAAATGAGATGATTTTTGCTTGTCCGGGCCATAACTTCACCATGGATGGAGGGATTCAGAAATAACTTGGCACAAATGTCAAGCTCAGTAAGGCGGAGTGTCGCGTGCAAGAACCAGATTCCAAGCTCAAAGGTCAAGGTCAAACTTGGAGGTCAAATGTCAAAAATGAGATGATTTTTGCTTGTCCGGGCCATAACTTCACCATGGATGGAGGGATTCAGAAATAACTTAACGGGTCACATATGTATACTCAAATTAATCCATTCTGGTATCTCGTTATAAATACATAGACATGTAATATTTTGTGAACAATAAACTGTCTCACCATGATCCACATCATTCCAACTTATTTTGTCCCCACTTTTACAACGCCATTGTAATGACAGCTGTAGACATAGGTATGGTCTTCTTTCTTCAAAATGAGCGGGCTCGACATGTTGCCCTTCGGCATCTAGTTTATTTTGTGTGAAATGATGGAAAAAATTCTGTTTTACCCTTTCTCGAACAACAAGTTGCATTTATTGAAATCTGCAACAAGCGACAAAATGTAAGTTGAAAACGATAGTTTTTTTTCTATTTTTTAAAATAGATCTACAAAAGTAACGTAAGGTATTCAGCATTTTCTTATTTCTATCAAAGTGTCCCCAAGCCTGTTCCATTCAGGACATCAGAAACCTCATATTGACACTTGTTGTCTTTCGTAAGAAACAAACATTTGCTTGACAACGAGTTAAATGCATAACTGGCATTTTCGTTTTATTTTATTCTAGCATGCGTACGTGTTTTGTTTCGACATAGCCTCTACACAGAGAGAGGCTGTGGACAACTTTACCACTGGGTTACAAGAAGTCATGATACATCCACATTTTGTGCATCCTGTCTCAAAATTGGTAGGTTTGTATTAAGGTGGTCCACCGTTAATTAGATTCACCCGACGTCGGAATTATTCCGGCGACGTCCAATATATTCGGCAGTGGAACGTTCCACCGCCGAATATTTTGGACGTCGCCCAAATGGGTCGGATATGTAACGAATGCACACGACGTAGCACAAACAATTACGACGTCGCATGAATATCATTAGGGGTGGACTGCCTTAACTTTTTTACCAAAGAAGGTCCATTACATTTTGTTTCGACATAACCTCTACTCAGCGTGAAGCTGTGGACAACTTTACCAGTGGGTTACAAGAAGTCATGATACATCCACATTTTGTGCATCCCGTCTCAAAATTGGTAGGTTTGTATTAAGGTACATGTAGTCCACTCCTAATGATATTTACCCGACGAAGGAATTATTCGGACGATGTCCAAAATATTCGGCGGTGGAACATTCCACCGCCGAATATTTTGGACGTCGCCCAAATGGGTCGGATATGTAACGAATGCACACGGCGTAGCAAAAACAATTACGACGTTGCATGTAGGACTGCCTTAACTTTTTCCCCAAAGAATGTCCTTTACATTTTGTTTCGACATAACCTCTACTCAGCGTGAAGCTGTGGACAACTTTACCACTGGGTTACAAGAAGTCATGATTCATCCACATTTTGTGCATCCCGTCTCAAAATTGGTAGGTTTGTATTAAGGTACATGTAGTCCACCCCTAATGATATTTACCCGACGTAGGAATTATTCGGACGACGTCCAAAATATTCGGCGGTGGAACATTCCACCGCCGAATATTTTGGACGTCGCCCAAATGGGTCAGATATGTAACGAATGCACACGACGTAGAACAAACAATTACGACGTCGCATGAATATCATTATGGGTGGGCTGCCTTAACTTTTCCCCAAAGAAGGTCCTTTACATTTTGTTTCGACATAGCCTCTACCCAGCGGGAAGCTGTGGATAACTTTACCACTGGGTTACAAGAAGTCATGATACATCCACATTTTGTGCATCCTGTCTCAAAATTGGTAGGTTTGTATTAAGGTACATGTAGTCCACTCCTAATGATATTTACCCGACGCAGGAATTATTCGGACGATGTCCAAAATATTCGGCGGTGGAACATTCCACCGCCGAATATTTTGGACGTCGCCCAAATGGGTCGGATATGTAACGAATGCACACGACGTAGCACAAACAATTACGACGTCGCATGAATATCATTAGGGGTGGACTGCCTTAAAAGTTTTCCCCAAAGAATGTCCTTTACATTTTGTTTCGATATACCCTCTACTCAGCGTGAAGCTGTGGATAACTTTACCACTGGGTTACAAGAAATCATGAAACATCCACATTTTGTGCATCCTGTCTCAAATTTGGTATGTAGTTAGGCAAAACATGGAAAAAGATTCACTGTAATATTTGATACAATCGTTGGGTCTGTTTTGTTGCTAAGTATAGCCTGACAAGAATACATGATGCTACCTTGTAGTTGCCAACGGTAATTGAAGATATCAATTGTATGAGAATGCCTGCGAGTACACAATTTTTAAATTTTAGAAATACAGAGGATCTGCAATGGTAGTGGAAGATTAACAGAAATACGTCGAATTAGGTCACGGACTATTTGGTGAATACAGAAATGCCCTTGTCCAACAATTTACACCAATATTTGTATGAACTTGGTTGTATAATACTTCGTTTTGTAGCAGTTTGGTAGCTTACATTGATCAGTACTACATGAGGTGTTGCTATTTCTATGAGTGACATGCATTTACGTTTTATTCAGAAATACAGAGCATCTGCGATGGTTGGCTAAGACACACTCAAGTACACTGCTCAAGGCGGGAGGTGAACTCATTGGTGAATACAGAAATGTCCTCATCCTACAAAAAATCACAACAAAATACGTATGAATGTGGTTGTCTAATACATTGTAATTCGTTTTATAGTAGTTTGGCTTCCAAAAAAGGTAGCTTGCATCGATCAGTATTACATGTTGTGTAGCTAATTGTTACGTGCGACATGAGCCTGTATTTTTTTCCAGAAATACAGAGCATCTGCGATGGTAGGTGAAGACACACAAAAGTACACTGAAGCAGGACGAGAACTTATTGGTGAATACAGAAATATCCTAGTCACACAGTCCATACCGGGAGTACAAGAGGTATAACTTTATGACAGATGGTTATTTCCATACTAACAAGAATATTTGTTAACTAGTGTTCGTCCTAGTTTTTGGACCAATGAAATTGCAGTATATTTGAAAATGTCGGCGCTATATTTCACATAAACGCACTGCCGGTCACGGATATACATAGTCACCCCCCTACCGTTTCCTGTGCAGTTATAAAAATGATGTAATTTTTTGGAAAGTGACGTATTTTTTGGGGACAATGATGTAATTCCAGTAAGATCCGCTCGATAGTAGCTCCGGTCTGAGGCGTGGTTTGAAGAATGACAGTAGAAGCGTATGTTTTCATTGGTTGACGAACTCTAAGTCAGATAGAATCTGTATAGTAGATTCTACGCGACATAAACGTTCAAAGAGCCCTGCGCCTTTTGAACGTTTATATCGCGTAGAATCTACTATACAGCCTCTATCTAATACATAAGCTGCGATCTCTGTACGTAAATATTGACTTGCCTCGTCTTCAACATTATAAATCACAAAACTGTCATGAAATACGTATTAGATAGAGGTTGTATAGTAGATTCTACGTGATATAAACGTTCAAAGGGCGCAGCTAGATGTACTATCAAGCGGATCTTACTGGAATTACATCAATTTCCCAAAAAATACATCATTTTCCCAAAAAATACATTATTTTTCATAACTGCACAGGAAACGGTGGCGTGGTTATGTACATCCGTGACAAAAACTGACCGGCAGTGCGTTTGCGTGAAATATAGCGCCGATATTTTCAATTATACTGCAATTTCATTGGTCCAAAAACTAGGACGATCACTAAATTACAAAAGTCAACTACTTTCACTACTTCTAATGGTCCGTTTCGGTAAATACATCATCGTAACATTTCAAAAGAACTTGAAACGTCATCATTCTTGAATGACACAATATCTAGATCGTAATGACGTCACATCTGTTTATTGGATTCATGTGCATATTAGAATGTTTTTTACCTTTTTTTTTACTAGATCTATAATATTTTTCTCCGCATTAACTAATGAATTTCGAGAAAATAATATAAACATTATTTCCGTATTGCAGTTGTTTCGGAAGGTTAAGATACCAGAGATATTCGAGAGCGGATTTGTTACAAAAGGTCTCCAAGACTTTGTGAATCGTATCGTACAAGTGCTCTGGCTCATGTGCGTGCAGGACCCGCCTATGATGGTGTACTGGCTCGAACCCGGGCGTGCCGTCCTGCCTGAATACTTCAGCTACTTCGACGGTAAAGCTCCTCTGGTAAAGTATACAGTCTGGCCGGCCGTGTTCCTCAAGGAAGAAGGTGCGATACTCAGTAAAGGCGTTGTCATGGCGACGGAACAGGACGATTTTGACGATCTTCCTATTTAGACATTATAGCAACGGCAGCAATATCAATTATGTCCATTTAACCCTTTCCCAAACAAGGCCTGGTTTCGACGAGCTTAATAGAAAAGACTTGGGAAAGCATTGAAACAAAAGAAGAAACTGCTGATAACCAGCAGTTTCTCCTTTTGTCTCAACATTTCCTGTGTTATATTTTACACAAATCCCATTTTAAATAACATCCATTTTTTATGGACTTCCCAGAAGGTCCCTCTTAGAGTGATGTTTCACATTTATAGACAGACAAGTCCTCAAAGATTACATTTGATTTTTAATTTGATATTAAATACGCAGATATCTTGTGGAACGCACCTTCATCAGCCATAGATGTAAACAATATGTTGTAAGGAAGTGGACATTGTACGTTTGACTTGCGAAAATGAGTGGAATTAAGCTCAAATAAAAATGATAATCACGAAAAAGAACAAGAACAATCGATAGATAAATGTAAAAATTTATTACCATACATACACACGTAGCTAAGGATGAAAAATGAGGATTTAAAATATTCACACGTTTTCATTATATACTTGTACCATAACTTAATATCATATAAAACAATTCGTCTATTGTCAAAATCGCATACATCATAGAAAGATCAATATGATTATCCTTTAAAAACTGCAAATTTTAGTCGGTTCTTAATTTAAACTCATGCAAACGACAAATTGGATATTGGTAAAATTGGGAGTTGTGTACAATACGAGGGGCGTTCAATAAATAAGCGGAAAAGTATGGTCATTTTATCAAATCATTTTAGACGAAATGACAATATTTTTTCGCGAATTCATTGAACACCCCATGTATATCAAAGAAAAAATCGAGGCATTAGAAGAAAAGTCTGGTCATCACCATTTTCTTATTTACTCTGTATTGTTTTCCTGATAGTTTGGTATTTGGGATGTTGAAAATAGGATTTGAAAGGGATTTGTCTAATTTCAAATGTGTTTATTTTTAGTATTGGGTAAGTTTATTTCATATCTCTGAACAGCGAAATCATGATCAACTACACATGTAAGGGAATGTCATCTTATATCGTCGTTTTCAACAAAAACCTTGTAACTGCAGCTTGTCTTAAGCTGCATTTAAGATGTTTTTGTTGAAAAAATGAAACAGCTATAAGATTTCTAGTAAATGGAATTCAGTTCATGTATATGTTTTGAAGTATTGATAATGATGAAAACTGAAAATAAAATCCTCATATATAAAAACCTCTTTCGATCATCAATATAACAAAAATAACACACAAATCTCATTTTGGTCATTTAGAACAATGACTTTGGAACACATAGTCACATATTCCTCTTAAAAACGCACATTAATCATCCATTTTTAAGATTTCGAATTTTTCCTGTCTTTAGTTGTTTCAGCTTTTTCATTGTAAAGTCCCTTTTTAACACGAAATTTAAAGAGTATTCCAGCCCTGTTAAAGGAGTAATTGGGCACTTCTCGCTGATTTAGTATGTCCCATCTATTGTCCTGTTCTAATTTATTTATTAACGGCTCCAATCGGTCCACGTACTCAGCTACGTACTTTAAATATTCCTTACGCATGATGGTGATGATAAATCCTCCTGAAATGGAAATATGTCGTTAGTGGGAGACCAAAAACTTGTAACTACAACTTGAAAAAGCTGTAGTTACGAGTTTTTGGCCTCCCAAGCATGACCAAACGACAAAAAATTGACTAGTCCAAATTCAAAGATATTGCAGACGACAACTAAAATTGAGTGAAAACGTACGTTTTTTATCCTTTTGTATGGAAAATATTGTGGGAAATGAAGAAATTGCTTGTCAAAAGCAATTTCTTCATTTTCAACAATGTTTTTCATAGCCAGTTTCTTCTGGGGAGTCAAAATGAGTCACTGTGTGGTAATGGGTTAACCAGTGATAATCGTATAAAAAAACAAGAACCACAAATCACGTTCATGTTCGCAAATTACATTCGTCCAAGTTGAAATAACTTTATAACGTGACAAACAATTGCAACTTTTTTCGAAAGGGGGAGTCTGCTCACGCTCGGGATTTAATGTTTAACAAATACCACAATGACAGACATTTCTTTGGAAAGGTCTAAAAGTTTTCTGTAAAAAGACACAAACAAAATTTAAAAGAAGAAAGACGATACAAATATAATTGAAGATCAAATCGAAAGTTGGGTCAAATGATTGCTTTATTGTTCTGAAAAATAGCATACCTGGCTTAACAATTCTGATCATTTCATACAGCCCCTCACATGGTATGTGCCCCTCACCAAAACCACCTGATATCACAATGCAATCGTATATGCCTGTAATGTACAAACGGATCATGAAACAAATAAAAGTCTGTAGTTCATGGATCTTTCAGTGCTACAATTAGGAGGTGGTGATGGCTTTTCAAAAAGCAACATTTCATCAATTGTTCACCAAGCCCAATGGTGTTGGTACCCATTAGAATCGTCTCATCGGTGGAGTTGAAATAACAAATTTAGATTGCCTTCATCCCTCTTACTCTGTTGTCTAAGTATTTTGTTTTGAGATATCCTTATCTATTGGATGACAATATGCCTACATGGCCTACCTATTATAAATGTGATATTTGATGCCACGAAAAACTAAATGGGTTCTCGCCATGAGGAAAATTAAATTTGAATGGTCAAATTTTCAATATCAACTAATATGGGAGTATACAATTGCCGCGTTTAGTGTTACGATGAAGTAAATTATAATTATCATTCAAAGCACGTATCGTCGCTTTTCTTCGAAAACCTCGTCACTGGTGGAGAACTCGGCCAAAGCGTGGGACGTTTTTTCGCGATCATTGTATTCCGTCGGTGTTGTTAATATTGTATCTACGGCTTCGATAAAGCCGTAGTTACGAGATTTTATAACAACACAGACGGTTTGTCAATACATATCGGTAAACACGGTCTATTTTAGAACAAATTCATTGTTATAAGAAAAACTATCCAATCAGATCTTCAAACTCACATTTAAACGCAAAATATCCGTACCTTGTTGTAGTGAAAAACATCCATCGCTTTGGCCGAGTTCACCACCAGTGCTTGTGAGTACAGCTTGTTTTAAGATGCAGTCACGAGGTTTTCGAAGAAAAATGACAACGATTATGAACGCAGGTATATGCCTGTTTTAATAATCTTCATAGATTTATCAAGAAAAGAGAAAACCGATGCATGAAAAGTGATGACTTACTATCTTCTAATGGAAGTTGTTTGTCACAGCAGAAAGCCGGTATTAGATTCCGATAGAGCTTCTTTTTCCGACAATATTTCAGCATCCCCGGAGACGGGTCCAAACCGTCGATGATCTTAAAGCCAAGTTGATTCAACTGGAAACATAAAATGAGGATATATTTGGAAACTGTACCGTTCAAGCCATTATGTTGTACATGTATTAGTTCATCAACTGAACCAGAATACCAATTGACCAATGAAATCCCTAATTCATTACTTTGTATGCATCTTAGAAATTGAAATCTTTGAATATTAAGGTGTTGGAGATTATCCGACAAATCTGAAGAATTTTGCAAGGACATGCGATTCGAATAATTGTGAAACCAACTCTCTCTGTGGCCATTTTGGCTACCTTGTATTAAACTATTGTACGGACGGGTGTCAGATGACTGTTTGGGTGTTAGCTATGGTCAAATCGCAGTTTAGAGCACGTAACAGAGCACCTAAACTTGAACTCCATGTATTTCTCGCTCCAGTACTATTATGATGTCCAATGAGAGCTCCAGTTTCTCTCTCACTTAGATGTTTCAAATCCTTTGGTGAAATATAAATGACTTTTGTCAAATGCCAGAATTGATATTGGCTTAGCTGTACTCTGTTTCTATCTTTCATTGTTTACTACGTTTTACTACGAAATAATTTGAACCGATTAATATATGAGCGATAAACACTGGTAGAAAATATCAGAGCTGGGGTTCGAGCGTTGGCGACTGAGCTATTAGTTAATATCCAGGCTCGGCTGGACTGTTGCCAGGCATGGCGATCCATTTCAAGACGGAAAAATGATGTCATCCGATAACAATTGTTTACGTTTTATCAGATCTGACACACATTCTGACACATTCCTAATCTTTATTTATTGGCCATGCTATGGTAACTACGCCGTTAATTGTAAAATCGTAAAAAAGACTTAAAATCGATGAAATGAAATAAAAACAATGGGAATCCGTTCTAGTCCAGTTAACATGGTAATTACATGTCAATCAGATACATGTATCAATAACATTTTAGCTTGTTCCCAAAGACAGAATTCTAGTTAATCCACTTCTAAAATAAGATGAAAAGTAAAAGTAAGTTCTGATAGAGTATATAGTTGCTTTTCTTCGAAAGCCTCGTAACTGCAGCTTGTTTTAAGCAGCATTTACTAAATTTCCAAAGAAAAGCAGTAATATGTACGTTTATACCACAAAAATTAATACTGGTCAACAGCATCTTCCCCTTTACTATTTAGGTTTCTGACACTGTCGTAACATTATGTCGTCAGAATCTGTCGTTCGTTTTGAAATTGCATTTTATTCATCATTTGTGAAAGCGTTAAAAATGGACCATACCTCCTCTCCAACTAGACCCGTACCACAGGCTATATCGAGAACTTTGATTTTATCACGTTTATCCGGATAGCATTCACCCAATTCGTCTGCTACTATTGATGGACCATTATAGATACCCGGATGTAAATCCTGAAATGAAAATTTTATTAAACATAGCCGGTAGGGGACTTTAGGTTTGCACTCTGTCCGTCAGTCAGTCCGTCCGTCCTTTTGTCTGTCCGTCCGTCCGTCCGTCCGTCTGTCCGTCTGTCCGTCAGTCCGGTGAATTAGTTTTCCAGACTTTTTTTCTAAACGGGGGGAGCTATTGAGCTGATTTTTGGTATGTCGACCCGCATTGATGGGTTACAGAACAAGTTTGAGTTTCGTTCCGGTCCAGTGATTTTTGAGGAAGATACGGATGCTGGACTTAGAAAATTACTGGGAAATTACAGTTTTCCAGACTTTTTTCTAAATGCTGGCAGCTATTTAGCTGATTTTGGTATGTAGACCCGCATTGATGAGTTACAGAACAAGTTTGAGTTTCGTTCCGGTCCAATGATTTTTGGGGAAGATACGGATGCTGGACTTAGAAAATTTCTGGGAAATTACAGTTTTCCAGACTTTTTTCTAAATGCCGGCAGCTATTGAGCTGTTAGGGACGTCAAAACCAAGTCTTGTTTGGGAAAGGGTCAAAAGCTTAAAAAGCGTTTACTGTTGGATGTAATCATACATTATCACTCCACTCATAGGGGGTTGCTAACAGTTAAAAGTAAGTCTCAATGTTAGTGATGGAACTTTACTGTTACACCAAACTCGACATTTGTGTTTGCAAGGTACCAACAATTCTCTGAAGGTATAGCTCACGATAATTGACCTGGCAGAACAGCCCTGGCCAATAGGCTAGGATGCTCTGCCATGTCAATTTTCGTGAGGTATATATGTTGTGCCTTTTTTTAGTTTTTTGCTTATTTTCGAAACTGGGCATGCCTATTTACGAAAATATGCAAAACGAAAATCGGCACAATATATACAACTCCACAAATGCATGTACAATCGCTGACTTTAACTGTTCATATTTTTATTGTCCGCCCATCTTGTATAGTAGTTGGCCACATCTTCTGATGTCATACCTTTATTTTGGCGATTTTGGTTTTGTGAGTTGTTAAACTCGTTTCCACACAGTGACGCTTTTAGAAGACCACAAGAAAATTGCTTGGGAAAACATTGTGGAAAATGTAGAAATTGCTTGTCACAAGCAATTTCTTCATTTACCACAATTTTTTCCGACCCAAATTGATTTGTTCTTGATTTTATCAACTTGAAATTGTCGTCTGCAACGCCTTCCAAATAGGAAGAGTCCATGATTTTGCCGTCTGGTAATGGGTTAATGTCCTACCTGTTCGTATTTTTGATTGTCTGCCCATCTTGTATAGTAGTTGGCCACGTCTTCTGGTGTCATACCTTTACGGTGAGCACCATAGTTAGCCATATACTTGGCCATAAACTCTCGCGTCCGTTTTTGCTCTAATTCGTCATCTTCATCCCCAGTTTTCATACTGAAAATGTCATGAATATTAAGTTTGATGAAAACGCACGTCTCATTAATTAGCTAGGTAACATCGGAACATCTTTTAATTTGTTAACAGCCTTATTCCAAGCAAATGGAGTAATATCTTTGTAAAAATATACTTTTAAACATAAGCATTTCCACCGAAATTATGTAAGGCTTTAGTGAAGGTCATTTGAAGACCATTGCGGATACGGTACGGTATTATATTGGTGTTATGTTTTACGGAAATGATGCTGTTCACCTCTTTTGTGAGCAGACATGTATACTTGTGAAAAGAGGGGAAATACTAGAAATTTTGTAGCATATTTTTTTTAAACATATTTTTTTCTTAAATCCATTCTATTATATCACTTAATTTATCTGTATGATATTAAAATACATGTAGATCCTTTTTCAAAACGAAAACAACGCCATCGATTTTAAGTTCGGTTAAGAAGAGAGCATATATATTATTCACGTTATAGTTTCAATAATGGAATTTCACTCACCCTTTGTAGTAGCAACTGTTGTAACAAAACCAATGTGTTTTCTCCTCTTTCTTTGAGACACCATTCAAATCTGTTGCCATACCCTTTTGGTTTGGTTTAACCATGGGTAATCGCTAGAAAACGAAAAGAAAACACAATTGTACAATTCCAATCCGATACAACACAACAGATATCAATCTAGGCAAAAACAACACTAAAAAGAAACAATCTAGGCAAAAACAACACTAAAAAGAAACAAAATATTTCAGCTTATTCATTCAAACCCTTTCCTAACCAGATAAACTATAGACTGGTCCAAATTAAAAAAAGTCGCAGACCACAATTTCAAGTGAATTAAATTAAAATATTCTTCGTCTTTTGTGGTAGAAAACTCTGTGGGAAATGAAGAAATTGCTTGTCACAAGCAGTTTCTTCATTTTCCACATTGTTTTCTAAAGCCATTATCTTGTAAGGAGTCAAAAAGAGTCACTGTGTGGTAGTGGGTTAAACAGCTCACCAGATGTAATAGATAGAGATATGATAATAAACTGGTATATCAATCTACTACACAACAAATTCAACACAATTGTCTATCCAGGATTGCATGAGAAATTTGTTTATTTAACGAGTGCTGCAACATTTCTACAATGCTTATGCCATATATATGTTCACTTGGCAACATATGTGCACCATCAATGCTTCAAGCTCTACGAATCAAATGCGCAAACAATTGGAGCTCATTTTAAAGATACCATTTCGTTTCGCTGCTTTTTCAACAATAATAACCTAGTAATTTCAGCTCAAAATAAGCTGCAGTTACGAGATTTTTGTTCGAAAGCATCGGGATGCTCTTGCATATATTATTCTAAATGCATTTTAGAATTGTTTGTGAGGGCGAATACTGGTATCAGATTTGGACATCACCGTAAAGCTTTCATCTTCTCATGTTTTGCTATTCATGTGTTAAACGGAATCATTAAATATTTAGTTGATGATCTTTTCTGGATGTTTTGAGGTTTCTTTCGTTTTAGATAACATTTCATTAGATAAAAAAATGAACACATTGCTTATCATACGATATCTAATCGTTCCTGTTTGACAAAAAAGCTTAATTATATTTCCCGGAAATAAAATATTCGTTGCGCAATCCAAACGTTCAATGAAATATATAAAGATAATGGTTTAACTACATGTTTATTTGGGAATCCGACCATATTCTTAGAATGTATTTTGTTTTCCATAAAAATATGCCAACATAATAATATAACCAAGTTCTATTATCGCGAGATATCCACCATGTTTTGTTTCCAAAAACTTACGTTATGTCAACAGGCGGGTGACATCTGAACGTTTATATTTTTTTTTCAAACGACAGCACTTCTAATGGTAATGGTTCCATATTTCAAAAATAAATATTGTAATTATTGTCATCTTCTTCGATACCTTTCCATTGTATTGAAGTGCAGCCTACATCATTTTTCATAATGGTACCAATAATGTATTTCTTAAAATTCCAAAGTGTAATCAACCCGTCTACTCGATCCTTAAAGTGACATTTCACATTTATTACATTTTTTAAACGTATGTGTTGTTGCAAAGAATGTTTATTCTAACGCGTAGAAATGCTATCAGTTTATTGAAGTTGTTATTTATAAGCGAAAAACAAGCCTTTAAAGTTGAGACAGAAATGACCAATTCTATCTAAATCTGAACTGTTGCCCACAATAATTTGTTTAACCCTTTCCCAAAACAAGACCTGGTTTTGACGTCCCTAACAGAAAAGGCTTGGGAAAACATTGAAACATAAGAAGAAACTGCTGATAACCAGCAGTTTCTCCTTTTGTCTCGATATCTTCTGTGCTATATTGTACATAAATCCCTTCCTTTTTACCATCGTTTTTGTTGCCTGGAGCAGATTTTAAATGGGACCACCCTAAAATTTTGTCGTTTGGGAAAGGGTTAATTTTAGCACAAAAATATATATTTCTCCTAAACAGTTCAATATTTTGACTTGAAATTTTCAGAATTTTCATAAGAAAAGATGCTCTTTCAGAAAGAATAAAAGTGAAAATTGTGTAAAAATAACTGTGAAATGTCACTTTAATTAATGTGTTAGAAAAAAATAGATATTTAAAAAAACACGCAGAATCCCGACAGTACAGCAGTCAGAACGGCCAAAATCTACGTCTAATTATTTTTTAGTGTTCGTCCTAGTTTTTGGACCAATGAAATTGCAGTATATTTGAAAATTTCGGCGCTATATTTCCCATAAACGCATTGTCAGTCAGTTTATGTCACGGATAAACATACTCTCCAAAGCCGAGGTCCATTGATTGACCATCAAATATGACCTCTGCCGTTTTTGGTACACAAACAGCCTATTTGGTCGTCATAATCTAATTATAGCACATCATTTGAATTATCGAATCAAAATCATTCAGTTTTATCTTGCATGATCATTACGTACACATAAAGTCGCTTCTATTTTTTGGCTGAAGCCGGTAACATTTGAATTATCGAATCAAAATCATTCAGTGATTACGTATACATTACGTCGCTTCTATTTTTGGCTGAAGCCGGTAATCTGAAGCGTCAGCCAATGACAGTTTGTATCAGCTTTTTAAATTGTTTTGTTGTGTAAAGCCAACGATTGGATACCGAAATCCCGCCAAGGCCCCGAGATTAGACGTGAAATGACCCCGCGGGAACAGAGCATCATTATATCATAATGGAATGAAGAGAGAATGTGCTCTGTTCTTCAGAGAGTAGGATAAACATAGCCATGCCCCCGTTTCCTGTGCAGTTTTGAAAAATGATGTAATTTTTTGGAAAAAGACGTAATTTTTGGGAAAATGATGTAATTCCAGTAAGATCCGCTAGATAGTAGCTCCGGTCGGAGGCGTGGTTTGAAGAATGACAGAAGAAGCGTACGTTTTCATTGGTTGACGAACACTGAGTCAGATAGAGTCTGTATAGTAGATTCTACGCGACATAAACGTTCAAAGGCTGCGCCGTTTGAACGTCTATATCGCATAGAATCTACTATACAGCCTCTATCTAATATACTTATAAGAAAATTGGAATGGGTTGCCGAATGTCCACTATAAAGCTCGACTTTTCAAGCCAGATTTAAAAAAAATGTTACTCTTGAAATCGATTGCTTGTAAGTGCTACCTCTGACTACGATTTTTACAGCATGTAAATGGTTTGTTTAAATGTATCCGACAATTCTAAGCAAGATTTACCATGTAGGCCTATTCAAAAACCGTAATCATTTAGATTAATGATGTTATCAATGCTGCTTGTTTCTTTTTTTGTATGCACATGAATATAATTTGTATAGTAATGAGAATCTACTAGTACTTTTACAAACAGGACGAATACATAATGTCTTTAAATATTTCCATAAATTATCTTCCTTATTCGCGTATCAAAGCCAACTTCAATGCCAGATTTCTGACAAAACAGTAATTTCTAAAATAACGATTTTTCTCTGACTAAAACAATGCTATTTAGCAATACGTAGGCCTGCCTAAAGGTGATGTATCATCCCCCACGACATTCTCCCATTAACCAAAAGAAACAGTTTGTGATATTGATCTAGGCTAATTAACCCATTCCAAAACAGTAAAAAGGACTTGTCCAATATTGAAGCTATTGCCAACGACAAATTAGCGTTGATAAACATAAGATATGTGTATATTTTAACTTAGAAATTATTGAGACAAGGAAGAAAATGCTGATTATTTAGCTTTTTTTTTCGGCACAATGTTTTCCTTATGCCCTTTTTCTATAGAGAACCCATCTTTGATTAGGGAAAGGGTCAATCAAAGAAACGGTTTGTGATATCGATCTAGAGTAATTAAGATGGCTGAAATTCAAAGTGAATACTTTAAGTTCATTTGGTACGCATTTGTTTATAGGACCAGTTCAGCCATTAGAACATGTATTTATTTTTCTAAGAAATATTTAGAAATTTTACTATTTATACCAAAACAATTAGATCAATCGATAGAATATATAAGTACAAAGAACAAGAGAAATATGTCAAAATTACGTATTTTTTATTTAAAAAAAACATACGCGAATTTTTAAGATTTGAAGTACAGAAATTTATTTAACGAATTATCCAAAATATTTTTAGAATGACGGAATGGATTGTTTTATATGTGGTATGTGTTCATTTGTCAGTACCTTTTTTATGATATTATTATTTTTTCGATCAGTTATTTTGTCGTCGTTTTCTCTCTTTTCGTCGTTGTTTTGCTTTTCTGGTTTAGTTTTTTTTAAGAATCCGTTATCCACACCAGATATTAATAAAAACATAATAATTATAGATCATATCGTCGTTGTAAATGCAAAACCTCGTATCTCGTTTCTGGAATATTTCAAAGGGGCGAGAAAAGGCGTAATAACTTTTCCCAGACTAAAAGGATTTACCTGAAATTTGGACATACTGTTCACAAGTAACGTGTCATTGTAATTGATCAGTCAAAATATCTCAAAACCTGAAAGAATGTTCTTTACTGGGCACAAATTTTTTTACTTTGAAAATCGCACGAATTGACGTACGAGGTTTTGTATTTACACCGACGATATTTTCTTATATATTTTTACATGTTCTTCAATGTCAAGGAGCTTACGTTCAAATAAGTTTCATTAATATCGTGGCATACTGCTAATACTCTTATGTGGAAAACTCCAAAAGAAACTATCAACTTATCAATCAGATCTGTACAAAAATTCTGAACAACAAAACAAACACATACAAAACCGAAGTACATAAGACAATCAGTTTGTATCTACACAGAAAATCTAAAACAGAAGAAAAAGAAATAACACAAGATGATGCAAGAAGAAGAAAGAAACAGATGGTACTTACATTTTGTAGATAATTCTCTCAGAAATGTTTCTAGAACTGCGATGGAATCCTGTTTTTATAGTGAAGACGTCATAAAATCTCGGGATCACTAGACCATCCCGACTGTTTATTGAGCACGCATTAAGTGTCAGTTTTGTTTATTGTCAAATTTATATTCCAGGTATGGCCTTATCGACGAAGTGGTCCAGGCAAAAACGTTTAGTTTGGCATCACACACACGCAATCTCGCAATTAACCCTTTCCCAAACAACACCTGGTTTTGACGTCCCTTATAGATATGGCTTGAGAAAACATTGAGACAAAAGAAGAAACTGCCGATAACCAGCAGTTTCTTCTTTTGTCTCAATATTTTCTATGCAATATTTTACACAAATTATAGTTTTACTAACTTCAATTTTGTCATTTGTGGCGGTTTTGAAGTAGATCACCCAAGAATTATGCTGTTTGGGAAAGGGTCAAAGGAGATCGTCTAGCAAGATATTGGAATTGAATTGAAACAGGTCGAGAAAAAATGTACCGTGTATTAAAACAAATAGTTGTTATACGTGCGTAGAATCATTTAGGATTTAAATGTCATTCTAATGATATAAAAATGTGCATTGTGCATTTTAGAACAATGAATTGACTTTAATATAACCTTGTCAACTTGAAGTTTTGTTTCAACGAAGAATGTTTCTGAATGTTTTATTAATGGATGTTGAGAAAACAGAACAACGGTCATAGCATTTTCTCAGTTCAATAATCAGGACCTCGACCTATGGACTAACAATGTACTTTTTTCTGACTATTGAGTTTCTGTTTATTTTTACATACGTTTTGTATCAAAATGTCTTGAAAAAAGTATTCAATGTATCAATCCAATTGTCTATTCTCATGTTCGCGGCAGAGTTATCTGCCCTTTACAAATAGTCTCAATTTTTCCGAATGATTACAACGATTCCGAATAATTACTTGGAGTCATATATGTTAAGTTATTATGTATTATTAATTTTGATTCTATTATCTGTGTAAAATATTATGTATAAAACTACTAATAAAGTTAGACAGTTTCCTTGCGCAAAAATAAAATGTTCCAAATGATGAAAAAATGCATCTTTACGTTTTACTAGACAATTTTGCACATGTCAATATTTATTCGATTTGCAAAACATTTACCCACTTGTTTTTTGTTCATTTTAACAATAGCTGGATTACACAAATAATAATCCGAATATCTTTCCAAGCAAATAAAAAATACATGTCTACTTATCCAACCCCTAATTGTAATCATGACAAATCTATATATATTTTCTAAAAAAATATTTCAAATGTCTTTACTAAATACCAAAGATGTTAAAACAGTAGGATGGGAATAGAATATAGTAGAATAGCCATTTGGTGCCGCTGAATAAATGCAAAACCTATATGTCATCTGACCGCTCTCCATGGTCTCCTTAACTACATGAAGTATCGCAGTGTCATCTTTATTATTTGATTTCTGTTCTTGCATCCCAGGAAATACTTAGAAGTTAGAACGCAAAAGATGACCAGAATTTTCTCAATTCTATGTTAACGAACATATAAATATTCTTTATACACAAGAATGATCCATAATGAATACCGATGACCATCAATACTACTGCAGTATATCGTGAAAAGTCGTCAGTGTACTTGGACGGGAAAATGATCAGCTATTAAATTCAAAATATCGTGGCCGTTTTTTTTTTTTTTTTTTTTTTTTTTTTTCTTGAGGCTCTATTACTCATATTTTGTGATGCCGCCGGTTACAAGAAATATAAATAATTGAGTTCCCGACCTGAAGTGAAGATAGTGTTATCAGAGTAGTAAAATAGAATCTGTCTGTCCACACAACACTAGGAAAACTATTTCGTATGTCCTTGTACTTGTGATAAAGTTTCACTGCTAGATTAAATGTCTACAACATTATTCCATTCTTAAACAAGGCATAGTTTTTATGTCCCTGATATAAAGAGTTTAAAAAAAAATGAGGTGAACGAAGAAAGTGCTGATGATCAGTATTTTCTCCATTTTTGTATATCTGCTTCTGTGTTAAATTGAACAGAAATTCTATCTTTATTATCAAATACAATGTGTATCCAATTTGTCACCAGCAGCTTTCAAATTTGGAGCAGTCTGACTAAAGCTGAAACGTTATGGAAGGGACTAATCAAATAAATTGGTCTGACTGGATTCATTAAATGCGATCTTATACATTTAACCCTTTCCAAAAACAAGACCTTGTTTTGACGTCCCTAATAGAAATTGCTTGGGAAAACATTGAGACAAAAGAAGAAACTGCTGATAACCAGCCATTTTCTTAACCATATTTTATACAAACCATATCTTTAATAACAACCATTTTGTCATAAGCGACAGCTTTTAAATAAGACCACCCTAAAATTTTGTCGTTTGGTAATGGGTTAAGTGCAGAAGACCTAGCCTCCATTCCAGTTTCTCTCTTTCCATTACCCATCGTTTTACTACGAAACGATCCGTCATTATAGTGAATCTCGTCTAATCTCGGGCCTTGGCAGGATTTCATAATCCAACAGTTGGCTGTAAATGGCATAACAATTAAAAAATCTGGTACAAATTTTCGTTGACTGGGACCTCACTTTACCGCCATTGACCAAAATAAGAATCGACGTAATCCGAAAATGAATTGGATTTTATTTGATGATTATCTTTGTTTGGATGATTGACGGGGTGCGTGGTCACTGTATGTGTAGATTTAATTGGATGATACCAAAATGACAATAATGACGCAGTAATTGACGCCAAAGTATATTAAATAGTTCAATTTTGATAGGGTAACAAAAGAATTTGAATCGATCGATATGAGCGATAAAATCTGTTTAGAGAGTATGTTCCAGTCTGATCATTTGTCCACTTTTACTTTTCCGCTTAAAAAATATCAACCAGGTCTATTCCGGATACCGCAATATAACACGGGCGATAATTATGTGACTATGTTGTGATGTTTTTTTTTTCTATACTATTATCAACATTCCAAAACATCCACCATATCTATTTCGACAACAGAATTGTATAATTGGAATCGATATCTTGGATGTGTCGTCTTATAGGCCACATTGTATATTGGCGACAATAGGCACTTAGATTCAGTACTATCATCAACTTGTAAGACAGGCGAATACTTCTCTATAATTAATAAATACAAGGTTGCACATTGGCATTTTACCTAATGAGCAGGAATTTTACAAGCGCTTTTGGTTTCCGTCACAGCATAATGTATGCTTCACTGGTAGGAATATGGAATTAGCGGTGCTATATACGAGGGGCGTTCAATTAAAAGTGGTACTAATGGTCCACCATACATCAGGGTTTTAAAGAAATAGTGGTGCTTGTGGCTATTTAACGGGAAAATTACTGTCTATACTTGGTCAAAATTTGAGACAATTCGTTGACTCTTTCAAAAGTTATTGAACTTTTAAGTTGGTTCAGTCATATACACTGGCTATTTCCCTGTGCGCAAAATGTAAAACGAACTGAAGTAGGGTGTACGGGTCTACATTAAAGGTCACATGGGCTTTAAAATATCTGCATCCCGTGTATATAATTAACTATATCAGAATCGTGGACATCTGAACGTTGAATATACGTCAGTTTTTAGAATGATAATAAAAATTAAAATTGGTAAAACTGGCCTGAATGATGCCCCCCTCTCAGGCAATCCGGGTAGAGCTAGTACCAAAGCAAATTTTGCTGTAGATTCCGACATGACCGAACAAGACGCATGGTTAAATGTGCAAGATATAGCGGATAAAGTTGGTTTTTCATCGGGGATATGTTATACGATTTTGACGAAATTGTTGAAACACAGAATGGTTTATGCCCATTGGGTCCCCCACCTGCTGCATAAAGGACAGAGAGCACTCCATGCAAAATATATTTTGAAATAATGCAATAAATGCAACAAATGTGGGCTTTCTTCGCTTTATTCATATGATTGAACAATAATCTACTATTATGAGCACCAATTGCGTGTAATTAGCAAGCAATGGTTGCGAAAGGATCGGGCAAGGCCCGTAATAGCCAAAAAATTAAAAGCGCGGGAAAAGTTTTGTACGCGGTAATTTTCAAATGTAACGGGTGTATTGTTCAAATTACTGTTTCAAATAGTACCGCTATCGCAGGTCATTCTACAAGTATTGTATGTCGGAGAAAGTAAAGAAATATCACGAAAAGAGCAGGTCTAGGACCGGCTAAAGAGGCATGTACCAAAACCATGACAGCGGAGCCGCCACAGGTGTCATCTTGTCCAAGACTTCCTGAAAGAGTTATATGCTGCACAGCGTATTCATCCACCCTTATAGCCGGGCTTAAGCCTGTGTGGCTTTTTTGTGTGCCCCATGATGACGAAAAAAGCCTCTGGTCGTCGGTATAGGCCTTCATGTTCCATATGCAGTGCAATTTACCAGTGTCTGCGGGGTGTTCCAAAAGAGGCCCATTTATTGGCATATAAGTAATGGATCTCAAAACTTAAGAAGTGTGTGGGTGTCAAAGAGGATTACTTCGAAGGATTGAAGAAACTTAAAATTGAATTGCGACATAATTATGGCTTATAGAACCCCAGTTCCAAAATTAATTGAACGTCCCTCGTAGCTTATCGGGTTATTAACGAGCATTTGTTACAACGTGTATTCGTTGAAACATGCCTTGGCACGGGTCCCCTGTTTCAGACGTGCTCTGGTCGTCATGTGGACGCGGAATAGTGTATGTGACCAGGCCTTTATCAAGTTCATTTGTAAAAAGCGGTCACCCACATCTGTCGAACTATAGTAGGGTCTTATTGGGATAGTGGCACGTGGAATTAATGTCGCAGTCTCGAGACATAAACCTTGCTTACCTTGACCTTTCCATCCCAACATGTCTGAACCACACGTGACACGATTGGCGGATCGTTTGTTAACCCTTTCCCAATCGACAGCATTTTGAGGTGGTCCAATTTGAAAGCTGCTGCAGACAAAAGAATCAATGTAACTAGATGCGGAAAATGTGAATATTGTAGCACAGAAAACATTGAGGCAAAAGAAGAAAATGCCTCAATGTTTTCCTAAGTCTGCTGTATTAGAGACGTCAAAACTATGTCACGTTTGGGAAAGGCTTTCCAACGTCTTCTTCAAATGGCGACTGTAATAATACTCCTAGAATGTCTACCATACTGTAAGGAACAATAAAATAAAGAAGTCTAATAAGGCACTTTGACTCACATTCCATCCCTTGATCTTTTATGTTTACCAGGTTTTTTAGAACGTCTATGTCGGCAAACACGTGACAGTTGTGGTATATGTATCATTTTACTTCGAGGACACCTCGTATTAGATAGAGGCTGTATAGTAGATTCTATGCGAAAAAAATTCAAATACGCGCAGCGCATTGAATGTTTATATCGCGTAGAATCTACTATACAGACTCTATCTGACTTAGTGTTGGCTAGCGGTTCATTGGAGACTGGGCGTGACTATGTATAGACGTCACATAAACTACCCGGCAGCCCGTTTATGCGAAATAGAGCGGCGGAATTTCAAAATATACTGCAATTTCATTGGTCCAAAAAGTAAGTCGAACACTAATTGTTGATCGATCAAAGCCCCAGCAACTTGAAATGATGTACACGTGCGCTCACTGACTAAATTTCGATTCACCAGGCGCCAGTTAGGAGTCATCTTTTATGACCCTTGGAAACCCATTCTTACAACTTATTCTTACAAATTAAACCTCTTGAAATAAATGATTTTCCATGACAAGCATTTGAAAAACACATGGTCCTGCACTGAAATACTATGTCCCCGTGACCTTACTATCACTTTTAATCGCTTCAGATACTTGATGCATTTAATTGATTGGTCAGAAGAAAATGTCACTGAATATTACCCCTCACTGGTGCATGTCATATGTTACTTTAAGTTAACACCAGAATATTATCAGACTGTATTAATAGTGCAAGAAATGAATATACTATACTGACGGGCAAAAGAAACGCTCCAATGAAATTTGTCGACAATTTTAGTGAAATGTATACCAATTCTAAACTCTGAAAAGAGACCTCATCATTTGGTCATTTTTGAATGCAAGGAATGCAAAAGCAAGTCTCCAGACACTTCAGCGTCTTGTGTTTGACGATTCGGCGTCTTGGTCGACATATTAAGAGTTTCTAAAACCGTATGCCGATCTAAAACGTTCAATTAGACATTTTGCTTTGCCCTTAAATACGAAAAATTCTCATGTCAACGCCATGTGTGTTTCAGGTCCGTGACGTTGTGCTCGAAATAGCGCTGAGTACTCGGTTACTGTGGTTGCCAAATAAGTTTTTTAATAGTAACTATTGTTGTCGTAAGCAAATTTGGAAATGAGTACAGATTTTGTATAAAACAGAGCTCGTAAATTGGCCATTTTTGAATACGGAAAACTAAGAAACAACCCACTAGACGTTTTGACATCTGAATTTGGCGACTATAAGCGTCTTCGCCGACGAGTTAGAGTTACAGGAACATTTGCTGATTGGTAATAGTCAGGTAAACCTCGTGTAACTCCAGTTATACACGATGATATTTGCACGTTAAAGTGTCCGCTGATTGGCAAAATCAAACTTTTGTGTCGAAAAAACACCTTTCTAAGGACCAAACATTAAAGTTTCTACAATTGTCAAACATTAGAAGTGTTTTTATTTCGTCTTTTAAATTGGATATTTTGGTCTTTTCCGATCTTTACCGAAGAAAAAACGCTAAACTTCCTATTTGAAGTTATGACGTCATACCGGCCACTGAATGACGTCATGGCGGGAAAAATGGGCAGTCATGGGTCATTTCCCGGAAAGCCTGAGATTTCTGACAAAATTAAATGTCCGACTTTTCTGTCATATAGTAACTTCCCAATCGATACTCAAAACACGGTATTCATCCATAGTAAATGTTAGAAAAAATGTTAAAATAGTCAAAGAATATGTCGCTAGTGAGTGAAGGAATGTGCCAAAGAACGATTTAAGTTTGTCTGTATTACTCTGACGATCGAGAAATGGATAAAAATTGAGACTTAGCTTTTGACAGAAAAGTCGCACGCCTTATTTTTGTCAGAAACCTCATGCTCTAGAATGGGGCGGAGTCAAGCCATTGTATGACGTCAATCCGTGGCGATTTTACGGAAATTGCCGATCTTTATTTACTCGAAAAATTCAAGTAACGACGTAAAGAAAAGCAAACAAAACTTTTAAAATAAACCGAGTTTGGTGGATCTTTTTATGAAACACGTTGATTTAATGATGTTCTTCCAATATACGGTGAAATCAACTGCCTCGTTTGGTAGCCTTTAACGTCATATGCGTTTCATTTTTTTGACGTTGGTATCGACGTTGCGTTTAGTAGTCACTTTACTAGGGTCGCAAAACAAGACGTTTAACTGATTTTCGAATTGAAATGTGCTATTTAAAAAAAAACTGTAACACTTTGATAATGTTTTACCATTATTTTTCAACACCAGACACTCGAATTTAGAGATGGTAATAAGTATTTGTAATTTGAAACTAGATGTACTGAAAAATTGTATATTTAATAGGAATGGAGCGTTTCTTTTGTTCGCCAGAATATAAAAAGGACACAACAAATCGTGTAAGTTATGATGACAAAAGTTAAACCGTGCCGTTTCAATAAAGTCTATTTATATCTATGGTGGTCTATTGAATTGGAACGTCGCAGTGCAATGCATTTGTTCCACCGAAAGGGGTTTCTGGAATGGATACTCGATGATTTTTCCAACTCATAAAAATGACCCCGATGACATAATTCATGCGAAAAATAAATCATAGTGTATCCTGGCAACGGCCTGGACCGTATAGCTAATACTAATCGACTAATCAACCTGTCAATCGACATTGGATAAAAAAAAGCAAGATGATAATATTATACATGTTACAATGAGATGGATATTTAATTCAAGAAATAAGAATTATAAAAGAACAATAAAGGTAATAAAATGTATTCATTATTATTATTCAAAAAAAGACCTATAAAACAATACATCAAACGTAAAATAGTTTACGTTTGTACACGTTTGTACAAATTGAAAAACCGAACATGTTCTTACCTATTAATTTGTCTAATTTGTCAAATAGCATTTTTAGACGTCACAAAAATTAGCCGGCAGTCTCGTTTATGCGAAATATAGCGGTGAAATTTTAAAATATACTGCTATTTCATTGGTCCAACAAGAGTGCCATGGTCACAATATACGCCGCCACTTATAAAACTTGAGACAAAAAAATGACATTGACAAGGATTTATAAATATTCACACAAAAACCTGTAAAAAGTTGTGTTCACAAAAAGGTTTTTATAAATATCCAGTCAAAAACCTGGAAGGAATTGCGTTCATGAGGCTGAAATATCATTAAGCCCCAGAGACTAAGGTTGAAGGGGGCATAACTCAGGCAAAAATCAATGTACCATAAAATCCTTACTTCATGCACATCTACCAATTTAGGTAATAACATACACCAAGTTTCATTAGGATCCAGTCAGAATCTTAGAAGAAGTTGTGTTGACAAGGCTGCAATTTCAATCAGTCCCAGAGACTAAGTTTTAAGGGGGCATAACTCTGGCAAAAATCAATGAACCATAAAATCCTTCCTTCATGCACATCTGCCAATTGAGGTGATAATGTTGACCAAGTTTCATTAAGACCTAGCCAGAAACATAGGAGGAATTGCGTTGACAAGGCTGCAATTTTAATAAGCCCCAGAGACTAAGTTTTAAAGGGGCACAACTCTGGCAAAAATCAATGAACCATAAAATCCTTCCTTCATGCACATCTACCAATTAAGGTGATAACATTGACCAAGTTTCATTAAGATCCAGCTAGAAACTTAGGAGGAGTTGCGTTGACAAGGCTGCAACTTAAATAAGCCCCAGAGACTAAGTTTTGTAAGGGGCATAACTCAGACAAAAATCAATGAACCATAAAATCCTTCCTTCATGCACATCTACCAATTGGGGTGATAACATTGGTTAAGTTTCAAGAAGATCCAGCCAGAAACTTAGGAGGAGTTGTGTTGATAAGAAAAGTGGACTGACGTACGGACGGATGGACGGACGGACGGACGGATGGACGGACAGACAGACGGAGAAGATGGCGCCAATATACGTCCGCCTCCGGCGGCGTATAAAAAGTAGGTCGGACAATAATTAGAAAAGAGAATTGGCAAAGTGAATGCCGTTGCAATAATATTATTGCAACGGCATTCACTTTGCCAATTCTCTTTTCTAATTATTGTCCGACCTACTTTTTGGACCAATGAAATAGCAGTGTATTTTAAAATTTATTAGTCATATTATGACTAATAACTTTTATACCATACTTTGAAAAGATTACTTAGAAGATAATGTGTATCCAAACGTTGCATTTCTGCCAAAATCACCCAAAACGCCAAAAAAAACCACAACAGAAACTGATAATTATGTTCTGAATCGTGAAAAAAAAAGAAAAGAAAAAAAAAAACATCGTGCAGCAAAAGAAGAACATGATGATAACCAGCATTTTCTGGCTTTGCCTGTATTTTATATGTGATTTATTCAAAGCCCATTTTTATCGACATATTTTTTAATCAAATTATAACATTGTTTTGCCACTATATAGTTTCTATCAATGCTGTCCGGAAGTCAATAAAGAAGAACTATTGCCGCTGACATTTAGTACATCCGGTCTGACGTAACTCGTGTTGTCATTCTGTGTGACGTCACCGATCGTGCCATCGTTCTGGAACATTGGGTTAGGATAGGCTATTTGTTGTGAGTCATATTCTTTGGCACCCACGTAATGAGTGAATGGCCGTGGAATTTTAAATGAATACCTGAAACGATAAGAATTTTTAACCAAAAACCGCTTTTAGTTTTAGTGTTATAATTATGTTGCAGAGTAATCAACCGATTCACATGTGTTCTCAAAGCCAAACAAATCAGAGGCGCGTTCTTTAGAGCGAGATTTCTTGAGATATCTTGAGATTTCTTAAGATGTTTTTGGATAAAGCGTTCTTTAGAGCAAGATATTTAAGACGTTCAATGGGAGGCGCGATTACCCTATACTTCATGCGGAACCCCTCGGTCAACTCTGTAGAAACAATATAAAAGAGGCTTGACCGAGTTGTTCCGAACACTCCATAATTCATAAACCGCGGTGTTCAGAATGCTCCATATTTTATACAAATGACGTCATGATGACGTCATTTGTATAAATATGGAGCATTCGGAACAGCTCGGTCAAAGTCTTGATCTTAAAAACGCTTTATCCAAAACATCTTAAGAAATCTTAAAAAATCTCGCTCTAAAGAACGCGGCTCTGATATCTATCAAAGCGAAACTTTGAGGAGTATTTCCGAAAAAAGGGTGATTTATGTAAAACTTCGAGGAAAAACTATCCTTGCTTCATTCAGGAAACAAATATATGTAAGCAAAGAAAAAATGGAATTTCAAAAAAAGTAACCAAATCATACAACTTTTAGAACTAAGGTGGATTTGGTGGATGAATTTTAGGTGGAAAATCTAGACATATAAAAGTTCTAAAAGTTTACCGTTCACTCGAAGCCATTGATGAAGTGTCCCTGATTACTTGACGTCTCCCCCTCCTGTAAAAATAAAAAAAAATAATTGATCGGTGTTATTGCAAAACCTCGTAACTCCAGCTTCATTAAAGCTGGAGTTACGAAGTTTTGCAATAACACCAACCTGTTACTTTTCAGTTGTGTTTTATTCAAATGTTGACATCACGACTTAAGATATAGCAAAACGAACATTTGGAGCCATGTAACTGAACTTTAATAAAAAATAGAAATTTTCAGCTCGTGGTGTAGAGAAATATGATCTTGGGTTCGGGTTTTGACTACTCGTCACTTCACGGTGGATAATCACGTGAAGTGAAGCAGAGAAGGTTGACAGACGTCACGCATTAGATGGACGTGGTTGATTTTTGAAAGATCAACTGATAAAAAATTTATTGAAGATAAACCAAAATTTTGGTTTATCTTCAATAACTTTTTCATAATTTCATTTTTCAAAAAATCCACTACATAAAGCTTATTCTTGGTATTTTCTCCCCTTCTCTGCTTCAAACCGAATTCAAATCCGTCAAGTATTAAAAAAGATATTGAAGATTATCGGAAATTCTGAGTAACGTGATTATACACCGTGTATATATATGTATCCACCGGGACTGATATAGCCACTTCCTGTTACGTCGTAGGCCACAGAGGCATGTCGTTAGTGTTATCGCAAAACTTCTTAAAGTGACATTTCACATTTATTTCATTTTTTAAAAGTATGTCTTGGTGCAAAGATTGATTATTCTACTGCGCAGAAATGCTATCAGTTTTTTGAAGTTGTTATTTATAAGCGAGAAATATGTCTTTAAAGTTGAGGCAGAAATGACAAATTCTATATAAATCTGAACTGTTGTCCACAACAATTTCTTTAATTTTGGCACAAAAATATATATTTCTCGTAAACGGTTCAATATTTTGGCTTGAAATTTTCAGAATTTTCATAAGAAAACATGTTCTTTCAGATAGAATAAAAGTAAAATTTATGTAAAAAATATAATGTGAAATGTCACTTTAAAGCTATAACATTAAATGATTTACACCACTTTAAAATTGCCGTCATCATCATCTTCAACCAATTTTAAAAGGATTTGTAGACGGGAAATATATTCAATTATAGATGAAAATTAATTCATCGTCGGAAAAAAGGATTAACCCATTGCCACACAGTGACTCCTTTTGACTCCCCGCAAGATAAAGGCTTTTGAAAACATCGTGGAAAATAAAGAAATTGCTTGTGACAAGCAATTTCTTCATTTCCCACAATGTTTTCTACCATTAAAGACCGAAAAATCTAAAATTTCATTTACTTGAAATTGTCTTCTGCAACATCTTTGAATTTGGATCAGTCTGAATTTTTGTCGTTTGGTAATGGGTTAAGAGAATCACGTAAAAACAACACAAAGAACAATACATACACATGATTGAAATAAAGAGTACCTTTTCCATCGTATTAACACTATCAAACCAATTATTATACCCACTAAAACTAGGAACCCAACGCTACCCCCTATAATGGCTGCCTGCATCTTTCGGATTTCTGAAAACAAAAGAAAACAGCATGACTTACGAAAACATTTATTAATGGTATTGCGTAATAAAATAAAATAATACTTTCAGACTTGTCTAACTGCAGTCTTACAAGGATTCTCGACATGCTTCCCAGTATTTGGAGCCCGAGAACAAAATTTAGGCATTCCAGTCTGGTTACTTTCTTTGGATCAAGAGAGACTACCCTAGCCAATGCGTTACAAAATAGTTGTAGTTGTTTCCATTAATATCGTAAACTTACAAAATGAAAATGCCACAAAAATCCTTACTAACGAATAAAGGACGAGGCAATTTCACGGTTCATGTTAAAGTAAATGCAAAAAAGGCATTTCAATTTTAATCATTCCTTCTGAAAAAAGTGCAAAAATGATATGGTCAAAACGAATGACTAATCATTTGTAATAAAAAATACCCACTTACTTGCTTTTGCCTTATCATATAAATCTGTTGAAATGCTTTGTTTTGATTGATTTTTGCACAGATCCTTGTCTCGATCACCTGGAATATGACAACTTACGTGAAGGGGGAATAAAGGTAATGTGGATATTTTGAGATTCATAAAACGTCGGATTTTTTCGGGCGTCGTCGTTATGTGTCCGAACTTATTCGGGCGCGATCGTAAACAATCGGCGGTGGAAAATTCCACCGCCGTATGTTTTCGACGTCGCCCGAATAATTCCGACGTCGCGCGAATCTCATTAAGGGTTGACTACTTTAAAAATGAATAGGACTCCTATTTAAGTTACCATGATGTATTTTGTAGTTATATTTGTGAATGTCAAGGAACAATCATATTCTTCTTTGTAGTAATATTTATTTCGAAATACTAGAATTGAGCATTTTCAAATGAGATCTTATTCTACTTAATTTTAAAAGTTATGTGAGTACCCTTACTAGAAGTTTACCTTGATTGTAAGTGCTATTCCGACACTGTCTAATATCCGGATACATTGCGAACCTATCGTCATCTCCAACCTCTCTATTTCCCTGTTTACATTTACACCGACTTTCAACACAGTCTTGCTCAAAATCCATATAACAAGACGAGAAAAATCCCCCGGAGCACGATTCACCGAGAAGCGGGAAGCTTATAAGCCATCTGGATTTCAGTCTGCACCATTTACCCGTGTCGCTCCGTTCATATTCATTCTGACAGTCACATATACCGTCCTCTGTACATTCTGTGAATGGACCTTGACATATTCTTGAATCTCGACATGAGTCTCCTAGGGCAGCCACTGGAAAAGAAGTCAAATTAAATTTTGTTGGTTTTATATACCATGTTCAAGCTATGTGTAGTTTGAAAACACCTTAAACACCTTTAATGTTTTTCAAAACATTAGAAAGTTCAAGATAAATTGATATTTTTTATCCTGACAAATTGAACCACTGAACAATTCTCATCTTTTATAAGTAGCACATAATTACAGCATGTATGAGCTGGTACATGTACCAGGTGATAATTACATTTAAAACATGCTAAGCCATCCGGACTCTGTGCATATCCGAGACTACATCTACATCGTAGTTCTCCACAAACATCCTCTTCACATACAGAGTTGTTTGGACAATGGTATCCGGCACACGGGTCACCAACATTCACTGAAATTATGAAATGCAAAACATATTAATTGAGAACTGCTTACTTTGAAATTGTGGTCCATTTTCTCCGAAGATAAGCCCCTGTCAGATTTTATACACATACAAATTAAAGATATTATGTAATCCTATTAATCCACAGAATTTAAAGAAACCCTATTTTGACCCCTTGGTGTAACCCATCCTTTTATTGAAATACAGGCGAGGGTTTATATCTAATGGTATTTCTTATTTTTTCTTAGATATCTGCAAATCAGAGCAGCCTTTCAGAAAAAGTTATTTTTCAGATCTACTATAGATGATCAATTTTAATTTCATCGAAAGTAACATATATTTTATTTAAGTATATCTTCATTACATATTGTTCAACACGATGTTATCATTATAAGTAGTCTATTGTAAGTACATAATTTCAATAATATTCATAATTATACTATAGTTGTCGGCCAACCCTTGAAAAAGATTTAACTGACCTGTCGTATTTGAACTTTCTGTCGTCAGGCCACCTGACGTGGAGTTTGTTATAAATGTTGAACGTGGTGTCGTATTGCTGGTCTTTACATTTGATGATGTTGTCTTTGTAGAGTTACTTGTTAGTGACGTTTTACCAATCGTTGATGATGAAATATTCGGTTCTGCCGGCGTTTGTGTAAGCGTTGTTGAAGATGTTGTTGTTATTATAGTTCTTGTTTGGGTTGTTGCTGTAGGTTTTATTGAACTTGTGGGTGTTGTCTGTATAGCCTGTGTTGTTTTAAAACCTGTTGATGTAGGCGGAGAAGTGATATTTGTTGTGGATACAGTTGAAGAACTAGTTGTTGGCTTCGTAGTTGTGCTTTGTGTTGTTGTTTTAATTGTTGTTGTATGTGTTGTTGTTGGTGGTGTGGGTTTTGTTGTACTTTTAATTGTTGTTGTTTGCGTTGCTGTTGTTTTCTGCATTGTCGTTGGTTTTCGCGTCGTCGTACTACTTGTAGTTGATGTAGTCGAAGTACTTGTTGTTGTCGGTGCAGTTGTAGTGGTGGTGGTGGTAGTAGTGGTAGTTGTTGTTGATTTTGTAGTAGATGATGTCGATGATGTTGAGGTTGACGGTGATGTTGTTGGTAATGTCGTTGTTGTAAGTGAAGTAGTAGAAAGTGTCGTTGGAATTGTTGTTGTCGATGCTTCTGAAACAAAATAAAATTATTCGTTTATCTTTCAGCGTATAAAAACAATAATGGACGCACTTATGCTTCTGGAATTAAGATTAAAAATGTAAAAGTGTTTCTATTCGAGTAGACGATAAGGTGGGAAGCCAATAAGTTGGACTTTGTTTTAACATTCCAATCTGGTCATCATCATTACTCCACTCGATGTTTTCCCATGTTTACATACATACTGACACAGTGTTAAACAATCCTAAATTGACATTTATCAAATGGGAATGGTTCGATTCCATCACTTGACTGTATAAGAAACGTCAGAGAGGATTAAAAGCAAGTTTTATTCATACATAGTTCATTTCCAGACAGTTAACTATGACTACGAAACTATCTCCTGATATGAATCTAAACTAGATCTATATCGTTGTATCAAAATTAGATTACTATCCTGATTCTAAGACGTGTACTATACATTTTTATTGTAATTTATATCTACACTTTCAGTTGATAAAATTCGTACCTGGCTTTTGACATTCACTGCTTGATGTGTCCACGGGTACACCTTGAAAAATAAACACAAGGTATAAATGATAATAATGGGAGAAACACAGAGCTACAGATAAGACGAGGTAAATGCATTCTTGATTTGTTATTTGGAATCCAAACCCTATGGTGTGGATACTAACTTAAATTGTCTCGATATTGTGCTTTTGTGATTATGAATGAAATAACTCATCATAGAAAGTTAATTTTTCCTCTTGTCTGTAGTTCTGTGGATACAACGTTCATTTAAAATTTCATTAGTTCAATGTTGTTGTTTTTGTTTGTTTTAGGGGGTTCCCCTATTTTTCACAATGATTACTATATTGTCATAAAAATATCCAGACTTGAAACATATATTGGTCTAACATTGTCCCGGTGTTTGATTAATGTAGAATAACCATGTGGTCATCTAGGTTGAAGTGGAAACAGTATTTTTCATACACAAGGGTATTATTACTTCAGAAACCACTTTCAATACCAGAACATTTATGACAATAGTTTTAAAAGAAGAAATAAATACTCACCGAGTTGAAATGTGGTTGATCTACACATCAAGTAAGAGAAAGGACTAGCTGCTAGTTCCTTCTTCGTCGCCAGTCTTTGACCATCAGGACATGTGCACGTACCATTGTTACAAACAAGATCAAAACTACAATGTCTGTTGTCGTCATTACATGTCTCTCCAAAGTCCACAAACTCACTGCCGGCGTCGTTACTAGGGGCCAATGGTAGACAGTGTGACGATACACTGCTTGACGAGAGACTTTGTCTATAGCCATCTTTACACTGGCAAATATTGTCAATACAGTCACTGAATGGTTGTCCTTCACATACAGAAAATCTTGTACATGTTGACCCCAAATCAACTCCTGTTAAAAGAATTGTTATATGTGTAAGATTTCAGATAAAGATACTGATAGTGAACGATATCATAAGTCTTCGAAAATATGTTATTCCTTTTGCATAAACTTCACTGTTAGCTGTTCAATTAATGATATCATTATGGAAACATTGACCTTGTTTTTTATTCTTATGTCGCTGCACGATGAAATTGTCTTTTTCAACAAAGATTTAACTTCAGTCGGCACTCGTTGATATTGATATAATGGTACCCCGAACGTGAACATGACCCTAATAAATTACAAATAATACCTTTCGCACACGTACAAACAAAAAAATATCCCAACCTTGAATACACCGAGTTCTGTTTCTATCTGGTAGAAGATCTTCGTTACACAAACATAACTGACCCGCACATCCCCTATATGTACATGTTGAGCCGTCAGGACAATGTGATGAGGTGAAACATGGATCAAATACGTGCAAACCTACAAAGATGAAATAGAGAAGATAAAAAACTATTTCACCTTCTGACGTCCTTTTTACCGAAAGTTTGGAACATCTTTAATGGAAATAAGAATCCAACATGTTATTATATTCTTCTACCTAGTAGGACGAGGTGAAACAAGTATTCTTCCATGTTTAATAGGTAGGGGTGGGCGCATTATGAAAAAGTAAATAAAATTGTATTTGAAATGAATATGTGTCTTTCTAAACGGGTTAATATTATATCACTGCAACCATCCCAAGATCAGACTTACGCATAAACTGAGGTTAAAGAAAAAAAACACTCAAAGTACTTACTTCTCACAAAGATGCACATCAATATCACAATCAGAGCTTGTGTCAGAAGAGTCATAGTCTTGGTTCATAAAGCCAACCTAAAATATACGTATGGCAAGTGGTATACCATATATACGCCTTTTGAAATAGGGAACGATTTTATCTAGTCAATCGTAAGGTTATTTGGGAAAACAATAGTATTTCATAGGTGTTGTTATAAAATCTCATAACCACGGCTTGATTCTCCGTAGAGCCGTAGTATTTTGCGAGATTTTATAAGAACACCGACGGTTTATCAAAACATAATAAACCCATTCTATTTTTAGCACAAAAATCGTTGCCACTCTAATCAGACTCAACGGTGGACTTCGAGTGAACATGGGCCAAATTTTTGCATGGTCCCATATGTATTTCGAAGTGCAAACTAATATTTGTAGGCGATTCACAAAATTATTCGAAATGTTACTTCTATCCATTAGATTTGGTTTTTGGTTCTCCTTTAAATAGAAATCATGGTCATTGGTCAAGATATGCTAAATGCACACTATTTCATCTTGTGATATACATGCTCTGACATTAAGGATGCAAAAAATTTAAAAAAATAGTGTTTTATAAAAAACTTATTATGTATTCATCCTGTGTATGTGGCGTTTTAAAAAATAAATACATGTAGGCAGTGAAAGTTTATAACAAAATCGAAATTCCATAGTTCTGGAAATTTTGGGTATGAATTCATAATCTAGAAAGCGCTAGTATAAAGTTTCTCATTGAGACGATTCATTCCTTTTCTCATAACAATTGTAGATCAACTTTGCCACATTACTTAAGTCACATTTTTTTTACTGAGAATAATCTTATATTTGATCACAGATAGAAATGTATGAAATGTCTTATTCGTAATTCACTATAGTGGACACACAAGTAGGAAGTGGTTCGCATCTTCAACAACGTTTTTGTTTTAATGGTAAATATTTTCTCACCTTGAAAATAAATGTTGCGCAATAACATCCACATACAAAATATTCACAACAATTTCATTCAAATCACCAAAAACACATTGCGGTTAAATTAAATTCCCCAAACTTCGCATGCACAAGTGCACAGAAAGTAAAAGGAAGTCACACACTAAATGATAAATAAACGACGAAGAATAACAACAAACCACTTAGCAAGAAAGAACAACGGTTATTTCACCCCAGCCAGGTTATCTCAAACGATTCTTAATTTGAGATGTCATGCGAGAAAGGGAGAAGGAAACCCGTGATCAAAAGAGATTTTAAAGTATTCCACCCACCATTATCTACCTAACACTTCAAACGCTTCTTGCAACTTCGGGTATCATCCTTGGCAACGGAACTTGACGAGGGTATCCTCGTCAAGTTCCGTTGCCACGGAAGATGCCCGGAAATTGACGAGGGTAATGGTATGCCATCGTTCATTTCTGTGGACTCGAATGGGGTCACTTGAAACTGGTTGTCTCGTCATTGCTTAAATCGAATCACCGAAGAAATAAAAATGTGGTCTCATTCTTGTCAAATAATGCGAATATGAACTTACATGTTAGATATAATTGTTTGGGAAAAAAATCAGCAAAGAAATAAGTGTAAAAAATGCTCAAAAGAGATTTAAACAACTTTTGTTTATTTTAGCAGAAATTGTAAATTAGTTAATCATGCCGGTAAATGTTTTTTTGTTGTTGTTGTTGTTGGTGTTGTTGTTGTTGTTGGTGGTGGTGGTGGTGGTTGGTGGTGGTTTAAATGATAGAATGACAACAAGATTCACAACACTTATTTTTTTGGCGATGAATCTTAAAAAAAAATACCAGAGTACCCCCTTTTCCCTTGCCAGATCAGGAATGTCTCTGAATTTGTTTCACCTTGTGACTCGGGATTCTGAACGACGGTGGAACGTAAAAGGAAAAGGATGTCATCAAAGATTATCGGGGCGTAGCCGAAAGATAGCGTTTGTGTATACTGGTCCATTTTACTTCCGAGCTGAAACTGTCACCGGCTCCAAGCCAGCGACTAGTCACATTCACCCTTTTAATCATATTTTGGGAATATATTGAGGAAAAAAGAAGAAAATGCTGAATACCAGCCAGTATTTTCTCCTTTTGTCTCAATGTTTCCTTACAACATTGTTGCTATATAAGAATATCGTTTTACTGAAACTTTCGCTAGCTCCAAGTCAGCGGCCAGTCACATTCACCCAGATCAATTCTTTGCCAAATAATTTGACTTTTGAAATATATAGAAACAAAAGAGGAAAATGCTGATAACCAGCATTTTCTCCTTTTATCTCAATATTTCCTGTGCTATCTTGTAACTGAAAGGGGGCTATTTTACTTCCGAGGTGAATCGCTGGCTCCAAGTCAGCGGCCAGTCACATTCATCCGTGTTAATCCATTTCCAAATAAAAAGCCAGCATTTTTCCCTTTTGTCTGAATATTTCCTAATTTTAAAAGTGATATATTGTACATAGCCGAAATATAGCGTTTGTTTATACGGGTCAGTTTTTACATCCGAGATGAAACTTTCAACGGCTCCAAATCTAAGGCACGCGAAAAGGATCTAAAGTCACGATAGCGCTATACCTACAATTAAAATAGGGGTATATGGCTAAAAATAGCGGTGTACCGTCATATATTTAGTGGTACACCGATACAAATATAGGTATACCTGCGAAATAACGGTAAACCGCCATTTCAATTAACGGTGTACCGCTAAATTATAGGTCTACCTACATTTTTATCAGTATGGCGCTATTTATTTTTTGTCAATCACCGACTTGTTATATAGCCCTGCCTACAATCAAAATATTGACTATTGTAAACGAGCTATGTCGGACCGTATTTGGTACAAAAACGAATATGGTACAAATTTGTACAATATTCAGCCGAATATGTTACAACTGTCTAATTGTACCATATACGTATCTGCAGTTTTTGGGTAAAATGCCTGACCAAATATGGTACAAACTCGACATTGAAAAAGTAGGTCAAATCTTTGAGAAAGTCTTTCAAAATGGGTCACATGTGAAGCCTAAAGTGTCAAATTTCAATTTTGACTGAATATGCAGATGAGATGATTACTCGGAAGCATTTTTGTCCAGTTCTGATAACTAACTCATTTGGGCCCCGTCAAACGCCTCAAACCTTAGATGCTGCTGTAGCAGCTCTAGTTTTATTTATTTATTCATTTTTGCTGATGCTGAGTGAAAGGAGATATAATAACGTTATTTTAAGGTATATTTTGTGTGATTAAAGTCTTCTGTGCGTGCAACACTAAGCTTTTTATTTACTGTAAACATGCATAGTGTGCAAGCTGGAGGATTTTTATGCACATTCAACCCTATAGGTTTAATAATTGTTTCTTTCTACACACGTGTTATATTTTGAAAATATAATTCGCTATAAACGAGACCATTTTCGGTGCTTGCTATGACAGTATTTATGCAATTATATGGCAAAATCATGGGTTGTAGAACATTTTTAGAGTTACCTGGAGCAAGCACGTCTCTAGTCTTAGAGTACTAGTACTTAGTAACCAGTACTAAGCAGATACATTCGCCAGTAATTGACAACTGTCCTACTTGAAACAGCGGTAGGGGAAGAATGGCCGTAGAAATCATTTCGTGACCAATCTCCACGAAAGTATCTGGCCCGCCCGGTAATCGAACCCAGGCCGCCTGCGTGCCAATCTGACGCGCAACCGACTGAGCTAGCCGGCGAAACAGTTACACAACCTGCAAAATCCACGTAAAGTGTGGTTAGATTAGCTGTTTCTGTTACTGCTGACGACGACGACGACGATGATGATGATGATGATGATGATGATGATGATGATGATGATGATGATGATGATGATGATGATGATGATGATGATGATGATGATGATGATGATGATGATGATGATGATGATGATGATGATGATGATGATGATGATGATGATGATTCGTTTTTGTACCAAATACGGTCCGACAGAGCTATTTGATTGACTAATGAGATTTCTTGCAGAAGGGTCAAAAATATTTAGCGGTTGACCAATAATTTAGCGGTGCGTCGTTAATTTATATGGCGGTTTACCCTTATTTTACAGGTAAACCTATATTTTTATCGGTGTACCGCCAAAATATGACTATATACCGCTCTTTTGGCGCCATACAAATCAGCGGCCAGTAAGCTTCACCCGGGTTTATCTCCAAATAATTTATTTTTGGAACATATCTAGACAAAAGAAGAAAATGCTAAAAACCAGGTTGACCCTTTATCAAACAAATTTATTTTGGTAGAAAAGACTGGTAACCGTTTTTGTCTCAATTTTTCTATGTTATATTGTAGCTGAAACATAGCGTTTCCATCCGATTAAGCCGAGTCTTCTCTGATGAAAATTCGCTCTTACGACATAAATAGCGACATTCTATATCAAAGCGCGAATTTTCATCAGAGAAGACTCGGATTACCACCAGGCACGACTTTTCCACCGGTTCCAAATCAGCGACCAATAACCTTCTTCAGGTTAATAGATTATCAAACAATATCATTTTGGGAACATATTGAGACAAAAGAAGAAACTGATGATTGCCAGCAGTTTCTCCTTTTTTCTCAATATTTCCTGTGCTATATCATAGTCGTAGAGTGTTTAGTATCTAATGGTGAATTATAATCCTTAAAAGATATGTTCCTAAATCCTACAAACAACATATTATTACAAAAACTATCATTATCAGAAATGACCTGTATTTGATAGTCTGCCTTTACGAGTGTAATAACTAAATAATGATCTTTGTTTTTGGGTTTAGGACACCACTTGAGGAATGTTGATTCAACCATTTCCCAAACAAGATCTGTTGGCGTCACCGGTACATAAGGATTCGAAAAGCTTTAAGAAAAAAGAAGAACACAATTTTCTATCATCTATCGAATTTGCAACTTAAGTCAGAATTATTCGGGCGAAGTCGAAAACATTCGGCAGTGGAACTTTCCACCGCCGAATGTTTACGACCGCATCCGAATAGGTTCGGATACGTAACAACGGCGCTCGAAAAAAGTTGATGTTTTATGGATCTCAAAATGGCCGCATTACGGGTATTCTACCTCAAGAACAGAAAATTGACTGCTTAAGATATATACAATTTAAAAATTACCCCTGTCTAATTTCTAATTTCGGCCTTCTCGCAGCTAATATCAAAATAGTGATCTTTGTTTTCTAGTTAAGGATAACTCCTGAGGAATGTTGTTTTAAATATAACATTTCCCAACCTTAACACTTTACCGTATACATGGTATTTTATCGTAAAATTAAATGATAAAACAGTACACGGTTTATTTTCCTAAAAAGTAATTGACGGTAAAGGGATAACATCATCATCATCATCATCATCATCATCATCATCATCATCATCATCATCATCATCATCATCATCATCATCATCATCATCATCATCATCATCATCATCATCATCATCATCATCATCATCATCATCATCATCATCATCATTTTTGATTACCCAGACCTTCGATTAGTCCTCTACTGTTAAAGAGCGGGAGCACGGCTACCCAGTCTCTATAGGAGTCGTCTCTCTCCAAAATATCAAAAGCATTATTGAATCACTATCTATGATTGCATAACATAAACCACGAAACTTGAACTTTTTTTATGCCAAGGAAAGGGAAAGGGAAGTCGTCGAATCTGGGAGGAAAGTCGCTGTATGGGAGAGGGTTAAACCATAACCAAACGACAAAATTTCAGACTAGTCCAAATTCAAAGATGTTGCAGAGAACAATTTCAAGTGGAAGAAAATTAATATTTTTGTATATGTTAGCGGCAATAAGTAAAATCAGGCAATAAGCTTAATGCCTAGGCGATAAGCTATTGCCTAGTCAATTAGTTATTGCCTAAAAATTTCAGGCGTTAAGCTTATTGCCTGCAATTTTTCACCCTAAATTTAGTCTATTGCCTAAAATATGTTAGCGGCAATAAGTAAACTCAGACAATAGGCTAAATGCCTAGGCAGTAAGTCAATTTTAAATTGCTTTAAGTTTTCAAACATTAATTTCATTGAATGAAATATTTCTTCCCAAATTGAGTCTACTTTACAACCCCTTTTAATGGTTATGTTAAGGCATTGACTGACTGTTTTCAAGGGTATTTCTGTGAATTTAAATAATTTAGTCAATCATCACATTGAAGGTACCGGGTAATACATAGGCTGTACATCTATTTATGGTCTACCTTGTGTAAGCATCAGTTGTGTCCGGAACAAAATTTAAATTTAAAGATGAAGTTTAAATATAAATTTGTTAAACACAAATCAATGTAAATTCATCAATGCTTCTAGCCTACTTTAATGGTTAGAAAAGAGTTCATATTTTTATTATATTTAAAGTGACATTTCAGAATTTTTTCTCATAAATATTACTTTTATTTTCATCTGAAAGAGCATATTTCCTTATGAAATTTCTGAAAATTTCAAGCCAAAATATCGCGCCGTTTACGAGAAATTTATATTTTTGTGTTAAAATTGAACAAATTGTTGTGGACAACAGTTCGGATTTATATGCAATTTATCGATTATGTCTCAACTTTAAATGCGTGTTTCTCGCTTATAAATAACAACTTCAAAAAACTGATAGCATTTCTACGCATAAGAATAAACAATCTTTGCATCAAGCCATACTTTTAAAAGATGAAATAAATGTGAAATGTCACTTTAACTAAAATGGCTTCCAGATAATGACATAATGGGTATTTGACTCAATGCAGGAGCCAAAAGCAACCAATGTGTTTTCAAGCTCTATATAATGGTGAATATTTGTGAAATATGTTCAATTTCAAATAAGATTTCAAACAAGTAGTCATATTTTATCGTTAGGCAATAAGTCTATTGCCTGGCTATTTTGGTCAGGCAATAGGTTTAAAATATAGGCATTAAGCTTAATGCCTAGAGTGATTTAGGCAATAAGCGTACTGCCTAGGCAATAGCTTATTGCCTAGGCATTAAGCTTATTGCCTATTTTTACTTATTGCCGCTAACATATACATGTGTAGGAAACCTAGTGGGGAATGATGAAATTGCTTGTAACAGACAATTTCTTCATTTTCCAGTGGTTTTCGCAAGCCCCTTTCTTTAGGGAAGTCAAAATCAGTAAATGTGAACTCATTCCTACACAATTACTTTTTTGTACACCCTACAAGAAAATGGCTTTCGAAAATTATTGTGGAAAATGAAGAAATCGCTTGTGACAAGAAATTTCTTCATTTCTCACAATGCTTTCTTCCCTAAAAGACCAAAAACAAATAAAGTTTGATTAATTTGAAAATATGAAATTATCGTCTGTAATGTCTTTGAATTTGGACAAGTTCAAAATTGTGTCGTTTGGGAAGGGGTTAACCTTTTTTTTGAAATAAGTTATATCTATAAAACGATGATTAACCCATTACTGCACACTGACGCCTTTTGACTCTATCACTAGATAAGGCTATGGAAAACATTGTTGAAAATAAAGAAATTGCTTGCGACAAGCAATTTCTTCATTTTCCACAATGTTTTCAACCCAAAATGGAAAGATTTTCAAAATTTCATAAACTTAAAATTGTCTTCTGCAACACATTTCAAATTGGAACAGTCCAAAATTTTGTCGTCTGGTAATGGGTTAAATGCCTTGTTACATTGTTTTTGTTAACAAGCTATCCTTCAAAGGTAAACTTCCGACGTGTTATGTGTGATTGAACAAGTTAAATGTGATTTAATGGTACTTCATCGTTGACCCATAAGGATTAAAGGAATTAACTATTGACCCTTTCCTTCATTTAAGGAATGAAAGTAATTTTATTTATTTATTTTTTTATCTTTTTTTTTTTCATGCAGGTAGACTATGATAAAGAAATTGTATGTAAATGCCCTGTGTTAATTTTGTTCCACTATACAAAGGAAGCAGTTTAGACAGGCGACGCCTCACAAAAAAAACAACAACAACAAGAAATGGAGAATCCGGATATCGATCCCGGTACCTCTCACATGCTAAGCGAGCGCTCTACCACTTGAGCTAATTCCCCGTTCTTGATATCATGAGATTGGTGATAGAATTGGAATTGCCTTGGACGGATTCAGGATTTCTTTCAATGGGGATTCGAACGTACAAAAAGGTTGCCTTTTTATTAGTATGACACAATTTTGACCGAAATTCTGCCTGAAAATGAAATGAGCCAGGATCTGGAAAAACGTCCCTTAAGTCTTTTGAGCCCAACGTAGATCCAGATCAGCCTGTGCATACGCACAGTCTGATCAGGATCCACATTGTTCTCTAATAGCTTCTTCGGGACCTGTAGTAACTTAAAGAGAGTAAGATAGATGCATATTGGACTGTATTCGACAACAGACTGATCTTCAAACTCAATTTTTAAAAATGCTATAAGGGACGTTTTTCCAGATCCTGGCTCAAATACATGTACAATGTTCTATCCGACTACAGAGAGGGGTTCGTTTGAACCCCCGAACTCCTCGGGATCCGCCACTGAATTACCATCGTAATGTGCTATGATATCCTACTTTTGATTTTAGAAAAAGATGGGTAGTGGAATACTGAAACAAAGATAGAAAAGGCTAGTCAGAATAATCTTCTCATTTTGCTTCAATATTCCCGTTGAAATCTTAGATAAATGCAGACTCGTCAATGCAATGTCTTGTTTTTTAAAGATCTAAAATAAAGATTAGTCGTCGCCAAATTATTAATCTATCAATAGCTTTTAGATACTAATCGATAAAATCTGGTTTTTACATGTACAATTTCTAATTGTATTATTCTTTCGAAATCTTTAGTGCATTAGGTAAATGAAAATATCAAAATTTGCTATATTTTAAGGTACTCCATCCAAAATAAGATTCTTGCGGCGTTGGAAATTGTCGAGCGATGACCTTAATATTCTTGACGTATCCGATCTCGTATACGGACACGTTACGAGTAAGAGAATATCGACACTTTCCATCGCCGAGTGTTTACGACGTAGTCCGAAAAATCCCGGCGTCGCATGAATAATAAGGGGTGGACTACCTTAAGGGTAAACCTGAAAGAGTGAAGAATCGACGCACTTGGTCAGCGCAGATCCATGAGACCTGAGCTCAGACAAACGAACAATGACTTGAATCTGGCCAATACCATTCTACATTACCCAGTTAACCCTCTCCCAAACAAGACCTGGTTTGACGTCCTTAATAGAATAGGCTTGGGAAAACATTGAAACAAAAGAAGAAACTGCTGATAACCAGCAGTTTCTCCTTTTGTCTCAATTTTTTCTAGGCCATATTTTACACAAATCATACATGTATCTTTAGTAACATCCATTTTGTCAATTGTATCCGTTTTTGAAGTGGATCACCCTAAAATTTTGTCGTTCGGGAAAGGGTTAAGCAAGTATCACGTGGGGGAATCGTGTGACATAATAATTTCAAAACCCGCCAATAAATATATTAATTCGGTTTGAAACAAAAAAAGGTGGAAACATGTCTGTAGAAAATAGTGTCGAACACGTGTATCGTAATGATCTCACTTTGAGTAGACATGGCTAGTGATTTGTTAATTATGATGACGACGGAAATCATAACAATTAAAAGTGTGAAAAGGTTCTTTTAATTTGACGTTGACTTTTCCTACTCGACTTTAATAGTGCCATTCTTCAGTGTGTCTGTCGTCCTTTTTAAAATCGTCAATATTTTGAAACGCCGAATCTTTCAATTGTCTATCGCGTTAGCTGAGCAAATAGATATTAAACGGCATACGAAAACAACATTTTTGCGACATACTGTAGTTCATAATTAAACGATCTGAGCAATTCTATCTAGCAGCTAGATATGCTCTGTCAGTTCATTTATTTGTGAGCTATATATTCACCAGTTAGAATTTTAGGAATTATTGGACGAAAAATACTATTTTATATAGTAGTCAAATCCCTTTGGCAAAAGGTTAACCTGCAAGTTATGGGCGGATTTGGTACTTTTTTAACTAGCTGGACTTGCAACACAGGGGTCCCAGGTTTGACCCCCTGTCTCTCCAGTCTTTCGGGCGATACTTTAATAACTTTCCCAAACAGCAGAATTTTAAGGCCGTCCAATTTGAAAGCTGCTGCGGACGACGAAGTAAATGATCACAAATGGTCAAAATGTTTATGTTATAGCCAAGAAAATATTGAGGCAAAAGGAGAACTGTTGGTTATCAGCAACTTCTCCTTTTGTCTCAATGTTTTCTCAAGTCTATTCCGTTAGGGACGTTAAAACCAGGTCTTGTTTGGGAAAAGGTTAAAGCGAGGTCCCGTTTCCATATGGTCTTACCTTTTGAGAGGTATGTAAAACTCGCAAGCAATGAATTTTGTGCTAAAGATAGACTGTGTTTCCGTTTAACTTAGTATTTTGATAAACCGTGGGTGTGGTTATAAATTCTCGTAACTACAGTTTGAATCAAGCTGTAGTTGCGAGGTTTTAAAACAACCCCGACGAAATACTTTTGTTTGTCCGAAATTACATCACGATTTATTTGGTAAGATCGTACCCTATTCAAAATTAATCTGCAAGTTTGTCTGAGTACCCCTTTTTAGGCGCCTGGCTATAAGTATAATTTACACCTACAATAGGGATTAATCGGTTTTAATTGTTTATCCATAACCGATTGTAGCATTGATTCAGAAAGAATTTGCTACATGTATAGTTTGAAATATCCTTTACTTGTAGGATTTGCTTTATTGATATTTTTGTGATTTTATTGATATTTTTAAGATTTATTGATATTTTTGTGATATTTTTGTGTTTTATTGATATTTTTGTGATTTTTATAATGGTTAAGTGGTGATTAGATATTGAAAAGGAATGATTCCATATAATTTTGTGTAAGTTTTAGTGATTTTTCTTTTCCACCAAAGGAAATATGAGTTTTGTATGCATATATCATTCAGAAATTTAGAAATTACGCGAGTCATGTAGTCTCTTTTACGTTTCCTTAACACATTTCCGAACATTTAGATTGATGCAAATGTAACGATGATGCAGTAAACAATATCAAGCGAATGAAAGTTTATAAAAGAAATGGACTCTTTTTGCTAAAACATTGTTGGAAATGAAGAATTGCTTGTCACAAGCAATGTCTTCATTTCACATAATGTTTTTACCCCAAAAGAACAAAACAATAATTTTGATTTACTTGAAAATTGTCACCTGCAACATCTTTGAATTTGGACAAGACTAATTTTTTTGCTGTTTGGAAATGACAAATGCCATATAAATCTGAACTGTTGTCCACATCAGTTTGTTTGATTTGAACACTAAATATATATTTCTCGTAAACGGCGCAATATGTTGGCTTTGCATTTTCAGAATGTTCATGAGAATATAATTATGCTCTTTCAGATAAAAATTACTATCATAGTCAAATGTGGGTGCGTTATGGTTAAAGCCAGGGATAATAATTTCAACCAATGATGCACCCAATAAAATATACACCTCACAATTTAACGAAATTATCAAAAGGGTCTTGGTACAATTGTTAATTGGCTGAATACCAAAGGTAATAGAAATAATGTAATTTCTATCAACAATGGGTTAAAGTGCCCCAATCGTATTGTGGTATCTTTTATTACTCTTGTAACACTGCTTAATTGGTTTTAAGAACCAAGAGCGGTTAAAATGACCTTTGCCTTACAGACCAAGTCTAGATATATATCTTTATATAGCAATAGCTTTTGCAGATAGAGAAGGCAAAGATCGGACTGCACTGACGTGCAGTCCGATCTTAGCCTTATCTATCAGCCCCCGAAACTTTACGAGCAGAAATTGTTTTATAACGTGTAACATGATAAATAATTGATTTACTAAATTTTGGCCATAATAATCTTAAGCGCTAAACTAGCCAGAAATATGGAGAGAAAAACGTGTCTAATTCTGTCTAGTAAATCGCTGCTTTTCAACTAAAACCTCGTTTCTACAGCTTGTTCAAAGCTGTAGATACGAGGTTTTCGTTGAAAAGCGACGAAATGTTAGTTGGAACTTTTCTTTGAAGCTTTTCAAAGCCTATCAGTGGCATTTCAAAACTTTTTGAATTTCATAGATACAAAATTGACAACGATCTAACATTTAGAGATTTCTGAAAGCTATCGACGATACTAGTGGACGTAGTGATATATGAAAAAGCAAATTATTGAAACTGAAGATGTATGTCATTAAAACATGTTTGACTACAAAAATACGTATGTTGCCTACAACATAGTGTCAAAATGGGCAAATGGTAGCGGGTAGATACTATTTGTGTGTACATATTTTCAAACAAACTTTAGTGAATATTGTGACTACATGTACCAAGATGTCGGACGGATTTCTGAAAATCGAGGGAAGTGCTAGGGTGAGTTTATCATCTTTTTACCATTTTTTGCGTCTTTAAATATTATCCAAAACAGCAAAAGTTATAGGTTTGGATAAATGACCTGGCAGAGCATCTCTAGCTATCAGCTAGAGATGCTCTGCCAGGTCATTTATCGAGACCTATATAAGAACCGATCCAATTTGATAGCAATAACAAACAACAAATTTGTTGTAGATCTACGGAATGTGTTATCTTGAATAAGTGTAGTAAGGGAATATAGAGACAAAAGGAGAACAATACATGCTGGCTTTCAGCTTTTCTTGTCTCAATTACTATTTATTCTATCGTGGACCTTTAATTTAAACTATGGCTTGTTTGGAAAAGGTTAAATGCCTTTCCAGACGGAATCATTGTAGATAAGTCCATTAATAACAAAGCATTAGACGATAAACCATAGGTTCACATACATCTAAATTTTAATTTAGTTTTTCATGTTACAAAATATTAAAGAACTGGTGAGAACATCCTGGTTTTATGCCTTTTCTTCTTTTCACTTAATGATTTGTTCGTCTCCAAAATGGCAATCAAAACAGGAAATCGTTTAGAAAATGGTTGATAATGGTAATTGTTCACTATCACAAAAGCAATATTTTCACTGTCATAAAAGCAATACATGTGTATTTCGATTGCCATTTGTTATTTCAAATTCGTTAACGATGACTGCTTTTGCTACAATCTGCATCCGTCGTTATAAAGAATAATTGAAAATATGATTGCTCGAATCGCACACTTTCTCATACGTGTATGCGTACATGTTGCATTTTTTTACGTTATGCAAAAATCGTTTTGATGTTGATGTTTTATTTTACCAAATGGTTTAGTATACATTTAAAAAGCAAAGACCGTCTACTTATACGAATTATCGTAGTCATCATTTAGCCGTCTTAGTCTATGATCTGAAAGTCTTTGTTTGCTTAATCACATGGCTCTTAATTGAATGTGAATACCTGCGGATTATCGTTAATCCAACAGACTTAGACACGTAATCTCGAGAACGTTGCTACATATTTTACGGTCATTAATGCGAATTGTCGCGACAAGGGTAATAATGCATCCCTATGTATTGTGAAGACGACATTTATTTCATACATGAATTTTGCTAGCATCTGGAACAAAGGCAAGATTGTTTTGTCGCCATTGTAAAATGTCAACCTGAGCTACAGATAAGGGGGGGGGGGGGTGATGGCTTTTCAAAATAAGATATTTCATTTATTGTTCAGCAAACCATAGGTTGAGCGTACTCATTTGGATTGTCTCGATGAGACAATTCCATTGAGTACCCACAACATAAGGTTTAGATTTGAAATAAGGAATTCAGAATGCCTTCACCCCCTCTTATCTGTTGCTCTGCTCAACACATTGAAATAAGGCGTCGGCAATCCTGTTTCCATCACAAAGAGTGCATCCCTATAGGCGTCTGTCCGTTAGACCAGGGACAGCGACGACTCGACACGAACGTTACATGACATTGGCACACGTTAACGCCCAATAAGCAAAAATCATCATAAAAGCAGTAAAGACAGATGGGAAGCCTATAATATATCAAATGTCGTATATTTGCCACATTGTCAACACGACAAAAATCTTAAGTCACGCCTGCATAAGGCATAACAGCACAGGCACGGTCATATTGTCATATGGGAGGAAAAAACTGGGGTTTCTTCTATACTGAAACGCAAAAGAAAGTGTGCACTGGTTTGTAGAGAAATGTTGTACATTTATCAAAGCAAAATAATATCATATATGGTATAAAAATTCACAATAAGTATGTCAACTGTTTGATGGCTTGCATTCGAGTGAAATTTGAGCATCAACACGCGTTTGCTTTACCTTTGATTAAATAGAAAGCCAAAAGAAAAGTTGCAGACTCGTGGAATTTGGTCTGTTTACAGCCTTTTGTACTTGTCGAATTATTTGATGTAAACTAATTTTTTGTTGTTCTCTCTACGTACATCGACCAGTTCAAATAGTGTAAACCACCTGGATCTGACACAAATTCATTCAGTAGACAAAAACCAAAGGCAGAAAAAACGTAAACAAACCGTTTGCAGTCTGCAACTTTTATTTTTCTACCTCTGTTGTTTACACCTTAAAGAAACATTTGTTAATGGTTAAAATTCAACCAGATGTTAATCTATCTTAAGTTAATACATTTTTGTAAATTTTGACACCACAATTGTGTGATATCCTTTTGCTTAAATAGGCTAAATATACAATGTTTTCCTATAATCAAATGCACTCTTTCCTTTGCGTGTCAGTATATTTCACTGAAGAGATATCTTCATTCGATTGTACTGAAATAGTGGAAGCATCTACAAAACGTATATTGAATATAATGGTAATATCTATTAAAGGGACATTTCATTCTAACTTCAATTTTTTAAAGTATGTCTTGATGCCAAGATTGGTTATTCTAATGAGTATAAATACTATTAGTTTTTTGAAGTTGTAACCAATAAGCGAGAAACACGCATTTAAAGTTGAGACATAATCGATAAATTGCATATAAATCCGAACTGTTGTCCACAACAATTTGTTCAATTTCAACACAAAAATATAGATTTCTCGTAAACGGCGCAATATTTTGGCTTGAAATTTTCAGAATTTTCATAAGGAAATATGCTATTTCAGATAAAAATAAAAGTAAAATTCATGACAAAAAATTCTGAAATGCCACTTTAAAACAACCACAGTTGACAATCGTTATGTCGACATCGGATAAGTCGAATTTCTGATTAAGTCGATGTGAAAATCTAGGCCTGTCCTCATCAGTGGACATAAAAAAAAATCAAATTATTTCGAAATAAGAATAGGTTTTGCAATATATATAGTAGGAATTTGTTTCCGTTTCCTTCTGTATTTCAATTATGAACGCATTTGATGGATAACAAAAATGGTCAAATGTCATTTTAATCGAAACTGAACCAAATTGGATGAGTCGACCTCCGGAAATGTCGAGAAATTTTACGTTACCTCTGACTTCGACACAACGGGTGTCGACTGTATATCATGTCCTTATTTGTAAGGGTATTTGTTGAATAGAGACCCATCGACTCGTAAATGTATCTTAATCCTTTCCCAAACAAGACCTGGTTTTGACGTCTCTAATAGAAAAGGCTTGGGAAAACATTGAAACAAAAGAAGAAACTGCTGATAAACAGCAGTTTCTCCTTTTGTCTCAATATTTTCTGTGTCATATATTACACAAATTCTATCTTAAATACCTTCCATTTTGTCATTTGTGTCAGTTTTTGAAGTGGGTCACCCTAAAATTTTGCCGTTTGGGAAAGGGTTAATGATCACGCTATATGTTCACCAATACATGAAGTATTAATCTATACGCCGTCAATCGAGCGAACAGGAGATGCATTCATAAACAGTAAATAAAGAATTGCCCTTATTCCGATAAATAAGGACTATATGTACTCATTTTAGTATCAAAATTACAGACAAATAGATAAAAAATGAATTGTTGATGCAGCGGTTATAGAAGTTGTTCTAGTGCAACTTGAAACCCATAAACATATCTTATTGCAACTACGTAGGCATGAATATCCTAACTTTAACTAATACAGATTCAACATACAAATGTGCAATCATGTGCTTCTTTCTACCCCCGGCTCAATATTCAAAAAGTGCACGTCGAATGGTTGCGAAAGTGCTCAGATGGGCAAATTACACCGAACAGCATTACGCTATATTTGCTTTTGTACTTTGATAAAATCAAATGATACTCTAAAAGGTTGAGTATTTCATTACAGAAAAGCTATCAAAGTTGAAAAGTAACATAAATATATGAAGTGAAAAGGGTGAATCGTCAGATATTTGTAAACGTTCTATACCAGATTAAAAGCTACAAACTTTAATGAAATAAGGCGGAAAGCGTCGTTCAAGAAAGATGCATTTTCATTCTAAGCCTTACATACATGTACATGACAATGTGGGTCCAGTTTTTAGAAGGGACAGGTGTGCTATATATAAACATTTTCGTATTACAAATAAGCAGGGATCTGGACAAAAAGTCCCTTTATTACTTAATAGTATTTGAGACAGCCATGTTTGAAGATCAAAATGTCCCTTAGTGCATTCTGACCATGACCCGCGCTGCTTTCTTTTGGTATTCGACCTCCCTTTTGTACCGATGAAATTGCAGTAAATTTTAAAATCCCGCCGCTATATTTCGCATAAACGAGACTGCCAGCTAGTTTATGTGACGCCTATACCACTGGTGGTGAACTCGGACAAAGCGAGGAACATTTTTCATGAACACAAGGTACAGATACTTCATTGCACATCCCGATCTTTGTAAACAATACACGTGGCATTTTTTTACTTCTCTTTCCGTCTTTTTTTAAAGGATGCACTCAAATGGAAGTTACTAAGGTATGTAGATATGATTTATAATACACACGAAAATATCAGTTTTATCGATCATTATTTTCAAATGGGATAAACGGATTGCAAGTGCACAAAGCGCATATTGAGATCATGTGGGTTGATCTTAATCGCCCGAACGAAATGGTACGATATCACTGTTTATGTTTATCTATTTGCATTGCAAGTAAACAAAAAGACATATAAATGTACAAATAAAGGCTGTAAATGGCAGTTTTCGGTGTCATGTCATTGAAAATCATTGTGCGGTTTCTTCGTGACAACGTTACAGCATGTTTGCGATGTTATCTTTTCCAGCTACGGTGTTTTATGAGCACATGTTTGATAAATTAATCGATTGCACTGGACTTAACGGCACATTTAAATCATCATCATCATCATCATCATCATCATCATCATCATCATCATCATCATCATCATCATCATCATCATCATCATCATCATCATCATCATCATCATCATTTTGATCGTTACCTTGGATTTTCACCGGTAAGATTTTCGTTATGCCTTCTTAAATTTGGTACAGGTCGTGAATAAGCTATTAAATGATAACAAGATGGATCTTGATCAGACAGTGCACATGCAAAGTCTGATCTGGATCCATGTTGGTCGCAAAGGCCTAAATGAACGTTTCCAGATCTATACTGAATGGTTGTCATTACCATTATCACCATTTATTCTAAGGAGGATTCAATGTTTCACACATCCCATGGCCTTACGAACAGGGGGACTAAGCCCTCCTCGTAGTTGGCAAAAATGCCGAATTTTCATCATTTCACATTTAAAACTTATGGAAAATCTAATTTAGTCCCCCCAATATTAGACACTGGCCCAGACAGGGCACATATGGAATCGCTTCCTACGGGCATGCATTCTAAAGTATACTAACGGAAAAAGGTAACTGTGCGCATTTCCGTTTTGATTAACACCTTGACTGCATACGGTACATGAATAAAATATTACAAATGCACATTCAATCTTTTACTAGCTTTCAATAATTGTCAATTTATTACTATACTTATTATTACCGTAACAATTCCTGAAAGCGGATAAGGGTAAGATTCGCGTTTACAATATTGTACATCACCCACAAAATCATTGTTTGGGAAAGGGTTCAAATGTTTCACTCATGGGAAAGGATAATGATATTTTTCCTTTTAAGGCATTTATCAATAGGAAGAACACATGAATAAGAGATATCGGTAATGGCAATCCATTGTGTGCTAAAAATAGACTTGGTTAACTGTATTTTTTTTATAAACCGTCGGTATTGGTATAAGATGTCGTTACTACAGCTTCAAACAAGCTCTAGTTGCGCCGTTTTACATTTACGGAATGCCATCGTTTGTCCGAAATTACATCACTGTTTTCTCGATAAAATTGATCCCTATTCAAAGACGAAGCAATGATATACATTAAGTATTTCCGAAACAGTATCCCCCATTAGAAGGGTTTGGAAAAACATTGAATCAAAAGAAGAATAGATCTATACTGAAAATAATTTGGCTCCTTTTTTCTTAATATTTTTCTTTCATATTTTCTTATTTAGTGCACACATTTCAACTTCTCAACATATAAAATTAATGTATTTTGACATCTAGAGCAGTCAGCCAGACAAATTGACGGACGGGTGGAAAAACGGACGGACGGGCAAACGAAGCACTATTTATATGGTGGTTATTACTGAAAGCCTTCTAATTGGGGGCTGCAGTACCAGATATTGTTTTGGAAATGACTAGTGTATACCATTAATTCGTCTTTGAAAAAGAATAAATTTTATCTACTATATATAGACCTAGTGACGTTTTTTTCGGACAAACACTAGTGCTTCGTCGGTGTAAATCTTAAACGTCACAAACTCAACTTTATTGAAGCTGTAGTTACGGTATTTTATAACAACACCTACGATTTATCCATATTTAACCGAATACCCATTCTATTGTTAGGACAAAAGCCATTGCAATTCTAACAGCCATTGAAAATGTTCACGGTATCATAAATAAACCGTACAAGTCCCCTTCAAAAAACGTTAACTACGATTTTCACGTCGCAAAAAAACTTGTACTCCAAGAATTGTAATACCAACTTCAGAATCAGTCAGAGAAATAAAATAACAAAACTAACAATAGCCTCCAAGTGTCCTTCCGATTCGTCCATATTGTTTTGGGCGGATAAACACGTGCAAATCGTTGTTTACATGTTCAAACTAGTAAAACTGGTTTTTAAACGCGCATTTAAACATGAAGTATCTGTACCTTGTGTTCATGAAAAATATTCCTCGCTTTGTCCGAGTTCACCACCAGTGTATACATAGCCACACCCCTGTCTCAAATGAACCGCTAGCGAACAGTAAGTTAGATAGAGTTTGTATAGTTGATTCTACGCGATATAAACATTCAACATTGTGCGCATATGAATGTTTATTTCGCGCATAATTTACTATACAGACTCTATCTTAGTATACTTGGTTACTACAGGTCGACACGAAGCCACTGGAGAACAGCATTGTGATAAATGGTGACTACGAATAAATGAAAACGCAAGCGGGGGGGGGGGGGGGGGGGGGCTACTATTTGAATGTTGAATCAATGTGTTATTTTCTTTTATTTCCATCTAAATAGGATGTCAATTTTTGCAATATGGGGGAAGGCCAATAAATCCATAATCACTTAATCGTATCTCTATTGATATTTTGTTAGATCGATTTGATACTAACGAGATGTATTCACAGATATCAATAAAGGCAATATCCCCTTTCCCAACATATTTTGAAACAGTTACGACTGTTCCAATTCGAAATACAATGCAGGCGGAGAAAACGACACTAATAAAGATAAGATCTGCGTACTATTTGGCACAGAACATATTGAGGTCAAAGAAGAAAATACATGTCATCAGCTTTTAGATATTTTCCCAAATTGCTCCTATTGGCAATACAAATTCCGGTCTTGTTTGGGAAAGGGTCAAAGTTTTGTAGCGAGATGTAATGAATAAATACATTGATACAGATTTTATTGCAGTCATATGATATTGGGAAGAAGATAGAGATATGTGAAAATTAAAAGCAATTAGATAAACGAGCTTATGTCTGCTGCAATATGTGTTTGGAATTATAATACATGTGTGCGTTTGCAACAGGCATGTGCGTTAATACAGTGTAGTGCTAAACAAGTTGTTTCGAATGCAATCTTCAGAAATCAGAAATTGAATCTGAATTGTGCCTTTTCCTGAGTCGATTTACGAGGGGAATCTTATCTTTTCAGAGTTTGAAAAAAAATGAAAATATGAAAGATTATGTACATGGACATTAAAATGAATTGACACGGGTCTTTGGGCATGTCAATTAAATGTATATAGGAAACATGAAAAAATAAGACAGACGTTTAAATAAATTCTTTAACATTGCAAAAGTGACGGCCATCATTTACAGATGTGACCCTATATACATTTAATCAACACAGTCAAATTAGTAGCTTAACAAACTGCACAAAACATGGATCAGCATCTACGAGAGTTGAAGAGCATGCTTGATCCGAAAGAGGTAGGATTTACACTATAAAGGACGGACAAAACTTTTGCACATCCTTTTGTCCCTTCCCACCCACATACACACACACGCACACACATACATACAAACACTCAAAACGAATTTAGAATTATTGCAATGAATTGTTGGGAAATATAGAAAGTTTACACGAAACTTCCGTTGACTTTTTAAATAGTAGCATAAATCGCAGAAACATCGTGTAATCTCAATGGCGGATCTAGGGGTTGGGTCAGGGGGTCATGACCCCCCCCGAAATTGGCCGAAAATTGAATTTTGTCTATATAACGTTACATATTTAACACATTTTAAGCCATCATTTGGGCTTTGACCCCCCCCCCCCGGAAAAAAATTATGGATCCGCCCTTGAATCTCTTCCAGACGCAAGTAATAAGGTTTCTAAAGACATAATTTCGTCAGACTAACAATTTGGTTTCATACGAAATATTAATATTGTTCTTTTCTATATCGTTTCAGTTTGACATATGGGGCCTTATACGAAGATCCAATCAAACAGACCCCTATATCCTGATGGCGAAACATCGGATGAACAAGACGACGTTACGTAAAACGAAGACGGCAACGCGTCTGATAGGACGTCGACGTCGCCGTACGTCGTTAGCGGAGAGCACAAGCGGGGAATCAATCAGAAGTCATACCAGCACGGAGTTATACGACCCGGACCATCTTGGTGACGACTACGATTTTGACGGTACGTAAAATTTAACGTCACTTTTCTTCATAAACCTCGTAACTACAGCTTCTATTAAGGTTTACAGACCATGAAAAAACCAGCACTTTCTAGCCCTACGAAATGCACCAAACTGCGCACAAATATAAATATACTTCACATAAGTTGATTCACCGCGCCAGATTTCAAGATTATGCTTCAAGAAGAAAATAATTTACAAATACTATTTTACTCTATATTCATATGCAAGGGAGTTAATTTAGAACATTTTGGTCAAATATTTCCATAAGTATGCATTAATTCAAAATTCTAAACCGTTCAAAATGCTTATGTTTGTATTTTGCATGGAAATATAACACACTTTAGGGATTATTGGCACTTTTCAAATTTTGCCTCTGGCTCTTTGGTGCTTTTGAGGGTTTGAATACCTTAAGCTGCGGTTACGAGGTTTCAAAGAAAAGTGGCGTTATGCATCCCGCATTCCCCAATAAGCCCCAGAAAGTAGGAGTTTTGCACGACCACTACCATCTACGCCAAGTACGTTGAAATTCCATTTCGTATACAGCGTAAAACACAAGCGAAGATTCGAGTTAAAGCTGTAGGTCGATCAAAAGACGAATATTATTTTGAAGGTATTGAAGCTATGCCCAGGCGTTCCGGTTTAAACAACACTATACGTGGCTTCATCGTGTTCCAGTCTTTAATCGTTGAATCCATTGCAAACAAATGCACTCCTTTCAAAGAAATCGGTCCCCGCCCAATTTTCACTTGCAAAGTACCAAATAAAGTTACGTCAGGTTCTTTGATGGACGTCCTTACCACAATTATCGATTAAAATATTACGCATTTGTGACCCGTCATGCTAAAAGGGACCTTATAGGGTGTGTGAAAAATATCGACCCTGGTCAGTCTGCGCAGTCCGCGCAGCCAGACTAGGGCCGACACTTTTCACTTTTATGTAATTTTCTAATTCCGGAAAGTTTTCCCCATGCATCTAACTATATGCTCATTGTTTGCATACGGGATCTGGCTGACCTGTGCTGGGTCTGACAAGTTTGTCAAAATTTGGATTTTTGGACTTCTACAAGGTCCCTTTTAGCGTGACGGGTCACATTTTCATTTAAGCTGACGACGACGTCCACGACCCTGATGCCCTTTCAGACCACAGTCAAGAAATGTACAGACGCGCATGCGCGGAATATAACGTACATCCGGTTGCGTATTTTTACAAAGCTCTCCAAACAGAAAAATGTATACTACGCCATAGACAGCTCGGACCCGACGGCATCAAGGCTATTGCAATCGCACTTGTGGTAGGTACATTAACAGACAAAATAGAAGTTTCTTAATGCCCCTTCTATTTTAATTTTAACACTTATTTTCTTTTCGTTAGACTTCTTTAGTCTGTGATAATCGGTAATCCGTGTGCATTTGAGTATTAAGAATGCCAACAACGCAAATCAGATAAACACTTCCTTGGTAATGATGAAACTGCTTGTTGGCATGTCTGTAGACGCGTCGTTTTCCTGTGACGTCACGTCAAAAACAACAAAAATAAACAACAAAATTGAGATAAACAGTCGATTACAGAGATATTATACAGAAAAAGTAAAAGAAAATAACTCAAATCCTTTGATATAATTGTTTTAGAGAAAACGCATCAGTTTGTAAAACATGTTAAATGCGTTTTAGTATTCAGACGTCACACTGACGTCAAATTACAAACATAATTGCTCATTGCTTATATGAATGGTTTTAGCAATTTTTTGTTCATGATCACACACAATAAAGGTAATATCATGAAAATATTATATCAAGAGTCACATCTTCTGATTACGTAAAAAGATAAATAACGCCGATGATAGGTCAATTTTATTTAATACATATATCCACTGTATTACGATTGCAACGTGAAAACCCCGTTAAACTTTAACTTTTTAATGTTCCATTATGTGATTTCCCTACGACATTTTTGCTTTGACTCCTTAACGTCAACAACGTCATTGTAACGTCGTTACTAATAATCATATAATGTACATCTAAACATCCTGATGATTAATATTTCTGAAACCAGTACGTGCATGAACATTAATTTTTTTTAAACTTATAAGGATTGTCATTCACTTTTCAAGTTTGATTTAGGTATTTACCGTTATTTGGAATATTTATTCCACTTACCACTATTTCATTTTTTATTTGATTTTCCTTTATAAGTTTAACGTTGTGTGGGAAAATGTCTATACTTTATTTCAAGATCCGTTTCTCTACTGTTAGTGCTTTTCAAAAAAAAAAAAAAGAACTATCCTAAAACTATATACTAGTCTAGAAGATGTCAAGGTTTAACTTTAAGTTTTCTGGCATAATTGGATTGTGGTGTACAACTATGAATAAAAACAGAATATTCATAGATTAAGAAGAGATTAGACAACGATTCTTAAAGAAATTAAAGTATGATAAAATATACGGTGTACAAAATCGAAAAAAATAGATCTCTATAAAGCCACACCATAATTAGCTGAAGTACGGTAGATGACTGAAAACATTTATTAATCTGTAAATTGTTATGGATTCAAACAAGCATCTTTGTCCGCTCCTTTTTACCAGCACAGACCAGCCCTTTTGACTTTTAAAATGTACGCCTTGATGGCCGACACATTGTCTTGATATAGCGACATATTACAAGTTCCCAGAGTGCATGTCGGTCAAATGTGTAAGGAACCTCTTTATTACCTTCTAATTCCGATTGTGTTACAGATACAAAGTGTTAAGGTAGATCTCTGTCTGATTTAATGATGCTAGTTGTTTGAAGGTGCTGCAACAAAATCATTGCATTAAGAACTGTAATTTCTCTGTTTCAAGGTCAAAAAGACACCAGTGCCAAGCTTGATATTGCCTTTTCTCTGAGTACGGCCGTGAGTAGTGTTTCATGGCGTTTCTTTGCTCGTTCTTGCACAGTCTTTTTTGTAGCACAAATGTATTACTGTCTCTATCAATAAGCTTTATTCTTTTGACATAAATAGCTGTCATCAAATATGCTGAAACGCTGAGCAATTTCAGGTTTTGTCCCCATACTGGGACATGATATCTACACCCTGAAGTAAAATCTCACAGGAATCTTTTGTTGGTTCACTGACTAGAGTATGATCAAGAATTTGGCATGATACAATGACTCCATTGGGTAGATATCCTTGGCTTCTTCGACAGATAATCTGCTCGGCATTATATGTATAATACAAAAAATTAATCCACACGGGTATAAATATCACCCACAATAATGTACGCAATACATGTCTTTGTACAACAACCACGTAGTTGTAAATTCTTTTGTATATAAGAACTAAATACTTATGTAATTGAATACTAAACGTACAAAAATATAAACTAGATGCACACTATTTGGGATTCAATACATGTAAGCTCGCATGAGGACAGTTTCGACTGACAAAATTACCATATAATTCATACTTGTTTTCTTAGAAAATGATTGAAATATGCCCTCGTGATTCCCAACACACAAATTTACACAATATGTTCATAATTCTTTTGATTATGTTAATTCATTGTGCAAAAAGGATTGTGACCATTGTCAATAAAAAAAAGAAGACTGTTTGGAAAATTAAAACACCATGATTTACCCCACCCACCACTTTTCTCTTTTTGCTGTACTCATCAGAAATACAAGCGTGTTATTCATTTTTTTTCCATTGATTGGGTTCTGCTTAAAAACCATGTAACTTAAAATGATTATAAATGCATTATCTGAAGTTCTACGACGATTTAGAGCTTTTTAAGCTTTACTCATATAACATCCTTACTTCAAGTGATAACTGACAACAAAACGTGCAAATTAATCAAATTGGTACTTTTTAATTCGCATATAAAATTTTATAAAGATATCATAATTATTTAAATAGTTACAGTCATTTGTAATGTGGCGCTTTAGAACTTTCGATCAGTATAGCACACACACGTGGGTCAAGTGCATGCACGGCTAGTGAAATCTATAAAATCGATATTTATTTACCCGATATTTCGTCGAAGACGTCCGATCAATAAGGTTATAACTACTACACCACCCGCACGATTAAACTTAAATGTCAAGATAGATGTCAAGTAGTGCAAAAGTAAAGAACGTTGAATACGCCAGTATTTGTCTCAATATTGTTAACGACGGCATATCTATGCATCATATGGATTATTCATTTCAAAGCATGTTATATCTATATCTAGATATCTGTTAATAGAAACACACATAAACAAAAACAACATCATTTTCATATGTTTCACTAAACTCGGTTTGCAATTAAGCAAATTGACAACGTTACGTAAACGGCGGAATACGACGTAATGACGCGTTTCCAGACATGCCAACAAGTGGATCATGAATGTTCAGATATTGGAGCACACAACTGCAGTTGTTGGCATGCTTAATACTCTAATGCATACGGGACGAGATTTCCGGACATACCATCACAGACTACTTAGAGTAATACCAAAACGTAATATATCAATATATATGCTCTAAGCCTTCCCATCACTTTTTCATAATGATTCTTTAATTAGATTGGTCAAGCTGCAAATTTATTTTACAAATATTGAAAAAAGAAACAACAGGGTACTACTATTTGCTCAGTCTGAAAAGTAGTCAGAGTCTTCTCTGATACAAATTTCGTTAAATCGATTCATTTTACATTTTACACTGATATGAGTACGTTTTCTGTATATGCTTATATATGGGCAACTCTAACCTAGATCTAGCAGGTAATAACATGGAGCCAAAGGGAGATGAATACATTGCTGACTGTCTGAGAGGATATACAATGCACTTAAATTAGTCAACCCCCTAATGAAATTTGTGCGATGTCTCAATCATTCAGGCTACACCGTAAACTTTCGGCGGTGGAACGTTCCACGGCCGAATGTTTATGACGTCGCCCGATAAGGTTCGTATACGTACCGAATGTTAACTACATCCAACGAAAAGTTCCGACCTCGCTTGAATCTCATAAGGATAGATTACCTTATTGTTCAACTGCCAAAAATATCCCCTGTCTTTTTGTGTCGTTAAGGGCAACTAGATCATATCCAACCTAGATCTAGTAGATAATAACATGGGGTCAAAGGGAGCTGAATTCATTGCTGATTGTCTGGGAAGATATTATTATGCTACGTTCCCACTGTCGTGCGTTCTTTTACGAATGCCACGATTGACCAGTCGTAACTTATCGTTGCATTTCACCGACATTTTTGCGTTCAATACGTTGCGATGAGAATTATTGCGGTCTAAGGCGACCTGGAGCGATTTTATACGATTATTCAAATCCACGGAAGGCGAACTGATACGATCTTATCGACGTTCATATACGATTGTGTAAGATTTGATACTGTCCGATACGTTCTTCAAGATCAGGCTTGTCAACTTGAGACGATAAAACACGTGTAGATACGTTCCGATAAGTTCTTTCTGACCCGATGCACTCACTTGAGACCAGGTACAATTATGACAGTACGATCCAAAAAGAGTGTCGCGATTGGCTCTACGATTGGATTATGATGGGGCATAAATATGGCCCGACAAATGCAAAATTTGTCCTTTTAAGTCTTAACTTACAACAGAGAGGTCATAGTATTTAGTAATATGACAGAAAGAACAGAAAAAGAAGTAGCATTTACTGTGCTTTTATATAGTTATATAGTCACAAATGAAGACGAGGAACAAAGCCATCTACAACACCTAGAAAACGTGCTGCAAACAGACAGTGTTGTGTGCGGCTATAGCTTACAGAAGAAAGGAGGCTACTATAATTATGGACAGTATTCCACACTCTTAGACACACATTTAAGATTTGCAGATCATGCGGCGTTCCATAATTATTTGCGGCTTACACGAGATCTTTCTAATAAGTGTACGTACAAGAAGGTTGCTCCATACATCGAAAGGGAAGCCATCTGTTTCAGGAAACTATGACATTTGGTCTTAAATTGTCGGTGACGCTGATGCATCTTGAAACTGGAGATAACAACAGATCTCTTATTTGTGCATTCAGGTGTGGTGTATCAAGTATATCGAAGGTGGTACCGGAAGTGTGTCATGCTATTGTGATGGCATACGAAGAAGAGGTATTCAATTTACATTTATCCTCTCAAGCATTGAAAATATTAGCTAATCAGTTCGAAGTGAGATTGAACATTCCATCTACCAAAGGAGCTGTAGATGGAAAACAATGCGTTATCAAGAAGCCACCACAACAAGGAATCCTTTATAACATTTTTAGGGAGTTCTTTTCGATTCCACTTCTGGGTCTAGTCGATGCAGATTACAAGTTTGTCTGGGACGGGCTTGAAGGTAAAGGACGCATGCTAGGATATTTGGGGATTCGGAGCTATTAAATGGACTAGAAGATGGATCCATGGGACTTCAAGAACCATGTCCAATGACCGCAAACCTGGATGATCATCAGTGTGTGCCATTTGTCATCTTAGGCGACAACGCTTTTGCTCTATGGCATTACCTTATGAAACAACAGTAGGAATAACTTGTCTAGAGAGGAAAGGATATTCAAATATAGAATATCAAGGGGTCGTCGAGTGGTTGAAAACGCGTTTGGTATGTCAGCTAACAAATAAAGGTGTCTCCTTGGGACTCTAGAACAGAAGCCGGATACTGTAAAGGATATAGTAGAGGCAGCAGTGGTTCTACACAACCTACCCACGTAACGATACCCATTGGTAGTAACACAAGATACAGACGGCGAGGATGTTAACCGTAATATTATTCAAGAAGCATAGAGGGACCAAGTAGACTGGTTAGATGTAGAACAACATCGTGCACCTCGCAACACAGCTACCTTAGATGCGAAGAACCAATGTGACCTTCTTAAGGCGATTTTCGTTTCACCCCATAAGGCAGTGGCATTCAATGGCAAGAAAGTGTAATTGGGCTACACGATCCAGAAGTTAGGGAATAGGAATATGATAGGCCTAACTGGTGATTGTGATGAAGTTAAAAACTGAAAGTTTTACTATAAAGTTCCACGAGACATAGCCATATTTCGATTTGCCAAGTCCCGATCAGCGCGATTGTGAAATACGATTTGACATGGTCTGATGTGAATTGTTGAGATTTGTTAAGTTCTGATGCGATGAATACGACTGAAAGTCAATCGTGTTAATCGTAGAAAATGTTTTGGCAGCCAAAAAATTTTCTACGATTAATGCGATTGCCACGATCGACCTGAAGAACTGAGAGGATCTGATACGAGAGCCACGATTTAGATTACGATTTTAATCGTGGCGCCAATCGTGATAGTGGGAACATAGCATAACCCAGGTTATGAGATTCGCGCCACGTCTGAATCAATCGAGCGACGTCGTAAACATTCGACGGTGGAACGTTCCACCGCCGAATGTTTACGACTTCGCCCGATAATATTCGGATACGTAACGAATGTTACCTACGTCGACCGAAGAATTTCGACCTCGCGTGAATCTCATTAGGGAAGGACAACGTTTTTGTTAAATCGCCAGAACATTCCATGTCTTTTTCTTTCATTTAGGGCAACTCTATTATCGCCAACCTAGATCTAGCGGATAATAACATGGGTCCAAAGGGAGCTGAATACATTGCTGATTGTCTCAGAGAAAACACATTCGTTACAAGTTTGGTAAATATACCTATGACATGATTCCTTTTTCTAATTCTTTTTCTCTGGCATGTCGTTTCCATCTTTATATTTTATTTCCGATTGTATTATGGCAATAGGCACTAAGCACCCCAGTCAATATACTTGTACGTACGTACACGTACACATACGTTTGTTTGTCTCTTTTGTTGTTGGACAAGAAACCGTCGACAATTTTGTTGTACTTCAATCAACTACAATCCCCATGAAATTCCTGTCGTGAAGTATGCCGATTGTTTTTGTTTTACTTTCCAGAGTTTAGCAGATAATGATATTAGAGTTCAAGGTGTCAAAACAATTGTAGATGTTATTTTGAAGAACGATGGAATAAATAGTCTAGATCTATCAGGTAAAGCATTGTTGTGTGTTATGTGTTAGCCTACATTTTCTTTTTGATTTTTATAATATTTCCACTTTTGAACACAAGTAAAATGTTTTTTTACGATGAAAACGCTGAGATATTGCTTTCCTTGAAATGAAATTAAAAACCATATGCCGTTGAATCACTTCTGTTATAGCCGCACTACATCCGAAGTGTTCTTTCTGTTTTTTTTTCCTGTGAACAAAGTCATACTCTCGTGCAAAAAGTGAGCTTTTTTACAGAAAACCAATTGAGTGAAAGGGTATTTTTTCTTTAACTTTAAGGTCATTTTCTCTACCTTTGAAAGCTTTTTAGTGGTCGAAGTAGATTTTACTATCTTTACAGTAGTCACGATTTTATGACACATGTTTACAAATTTCACCAATGTAAACAACTCAATTTTGAACTCAAATCTACAGTGATTTTGCATGCGATTGTTCCAATCTTGCATGCGTCTCATGCCTGCAAGTTTTGAAGGAACGCATGCACAATAGTATAGAGATTGATCCCATTGTCTACATAGGTAAAAAATATAAGCATATTGCATAATATTGTGACTGAACTAAACCGTCTTCCGAAGAATTAAGATGAATACATTAAACCTTTCCCAAACAAGACCTGGTTTTGACGTCCCTAGTAGAAAAGGATTGTGAAAAAATTGAAACAAAAGAAGAAACTGCTGATAATCAGCAGTTTCTCATTTTGCCTCAATATTTTTTTGGCTATAACGTAAACACCTTGGCCTTTTCTGATCATCTATTTTGTCTTCCGCAGCAGCTTTTGAATTGGACCTCCCTAAAATTTTGCTGTTTGGGAAAGGGTTAAAATCCCGTGCTTCTGTTACAGGTAATGGTATACGAGAATGCGACGCCGCAGTCATTCGGCCACTGATTGAGGTAAGTGAACAAAACACACAATATGATTAAACGCTATGTTACATGACAGTAACATTTGACAGGCACCAGTTAACCGAAATCGGATATATATTTTTCTAATTTATCAAATCTTTTGTTACATATGATTTTCGATGACAAGCAATCACGTGTAAACACGTGGCGCTGCACTGAAATGCTATGTCCCCGTAGGGGATAGAATCCTGAAAGCGAGTATTTGATTGGCCAGAAGAGAAGGTCATAGAATAGAGGATGACCCTTCACTGGTGACTGTCAGATGTCACTGTAAGTTAACACCGGACTTGAATCAGATTGATAAAATGTGCCGTCGAGTGTATCTAGCAATCAATGGAAGAATCGAAATTTACAAAATTGTAGAACTTTCAAAGATTCCGCAGACTATGAAACGGAGTCATTGAATTATAAAGAATGCGAAAAGTAAAAAATAACCTTGACGGAAAATGAAGTAAAGGTGCTTTCACCAGCATGTTTAACAAATCACTGTTTGTAATAGGATAAAAGAAGGTAAAAGTTTCCCAACATTTTTTTGTGTTGAAACGTTTTATTATTTTGTCGGTAAACGCTGCTTTAGACCGACTACAATTTAAATAATTTAATTATTATAATATCGTTTTTTAAATATTAAAGGGACATTTCATTCCAATTTCAATTTTTTAAGTATGTCTAGATGCCAAGATTGGTTATTCTAATGAGTATAAATACTATTAGTTTTTTTAAGTTGTTGCCAATAAGCGAGAAACACGCGTGTAAAGTTGAGACATAATCGATAAATTGCATATAAATCTGAACTGTTGTCCACAACAATTTGTTCAATTTTAACACAAAAATATAAATTTCTCGAAAACGGCGCAATATTTTGGCTTGAAATTTTCAGAATTTTCATAAGGAAATATGCTCTTTCAAATAAAAATAAAAGTAAAATTTATGACAAAAAATTCTGAAATGTCTCTTTAACTTTAAAACTTACAAATGAAAACCTTTTAATTCTCCAGGACACAGCAAATCTGAAGCATTTAAACCTATCACACAATCAACTGCGGGAAGCAGGAGGCGAGGTGATAGGGGAAGCGTTACTCTGGAACGACACCATGGAATCGTTAGATCTAAGCTGGAATCATCTACGCAGAGATGGTGCTGTTTTTGTTGCCGAAGGACTTGCCGTAAGTGTGCCATATTATGTTTGATACTAGCATCCATCTCTAAATCTTGCTCGTAAATTATTCTATGTTACAATGGTGTACCCTTTTTCTTATATGGAGATAAAATATCCGATCACTCTTGAAAACACTACTTTATCTATTTCCAATTCCCTTCCACTGCCCATTGTTTACTAAATTTTTATTACGAAACAATCAAGCTTTGCTATTACGATAACGAATCTCGTCTAATCTAGTGACTAGTGATTTCATTATCCAGTAAAAATGTTACTATTTTTACTATCCAATTGTTCGCTGCAAAATGTAATTTAAAGATATGATACAAATTTCCATTGGCTGAAACCTTAAATTATCGTCATTAACCAAAAATAGAATCGACGTTTTTTTTGCCAAAATAACAATGAACAGCGACGCAGTAAATTACGTAACAATATAGTAATAATTTCGATAGCGTTACGACAAAGTTTGAATCGATCTATAGGAGCGATAATTTAAATTGTTCTTTTTTCTTCAGGAAAATTCTTGCCTAAAGAAGCTGAATCTTGCCTGGAACGGGTTTTACATGGATGGATGTCGTGCCATAGCTAAAGCATTAGAAGAAAACAAGACCCTGACGGAGCTGGACCTGACTTGTAACAGAATCAGCAAGGACTGTCTTGACAAACTCATGGGAGGCCTGAAAAAGAATTCTACTCTAGAGACCATTAGGGTAGGCAAACTCTCTCTGTCTATATATGTTTTTGTCGATTTAGACCTTTTGAGTTTTGTAATTGTTGAACTTCTTAACTTTTCATCGACGTATGCGCTTGAGGACTTATTGCGCAATTCAACTAAAAAGATGATCTTGGTTTATGCATGGATAGTAGGATTAGTAGCTCATTTCATTCATTCTAGTTGAACAAGTTCCTTTAGCTTTTAGAATAAAACTAAGTGTATTATGTTCAATCCTGTTGACACAATATTATTCTTCGACCAACTTTGAAATTGTATGCATTTTTTAAGATTAGTTACGTTAGGTACTGACTACCTGCACATTGTCGAGGAAAGAATAATTCGCTGTTTCTTTTTGAAAATCTCTTAACTTCGGTATAACACATTACCATACAGTGACGCTCTTTGATGCCTCACAAGAAACGGCACTGGAAAACATTGAGGAAAATAAGAAATTGATTGTAACAAGCAATTTCATTATTTTCCATAATGTTTTTCTCCCAAAGAGACCCAAACGGTACAATTCCATTCATTTAATATTGTCGTCTGCAGCATATTTGAATTTTCATTAGTCTAAAAGATAATGGTAATGGGTTAAAAACAAGCTGTAAATACATGTACGAGGTCTCGGAAGACAATCGACCAAGTAAAGTTTCTATTACAGCTGGGTTGGAACCCAATTACCCCTCAAGGTGCCATGGACCTACTGGAATTTATAAAGAATAGTCCAGTCACAGGTATCAAAGAACTCGACTTAACGGTATGTTGAAAATTGCGACCGAAAGGTTTTTAAGAATTATAATTGCGACCCATCAAGCTAAAAGGGACCTTCTGTGGTGTTTGAAAAGTTTCGACTGAAGTCCGTCTGCGCAGTCTGCTTTTGAATATTTTTTTAAAATAGAATGTTAACCATTTCTTACGGTTTATTCATTTTCCACATACGACATCTGGGGTGCGTTCTTTAGAGCGAGATTTCTTGAGATATCTTGAGATTTCTTTTAAAGATATTTTAGGATAAAGCGTTCTTTAGAGCAAGATTTTTAAGACGCTCAATGGGAAGAGCCATTACCTTATACTTCGTGCGTAACCCCTCGGTCAACTCTGTACAAACAACATAAAAGAGATTCGACCAAGTTGTTCCGAACACTCCATAATTCATAATCTGCAGTGTTCCGAATGCTCCATGCTTTATACAAATGACGTCATAATGACGTCATTTGTATAAATATGGAGCATTCGGAACAGCTCGGTCAAAGTTTCGGTCTTAAAAACGCTTTATCCAAAACACATTAAGAAATCTTTTTAAAAAATCTCGCTCTAAAGAATGCGCCTCTGGTTGGCCTCTGCTGAGTCCTATCAGTTCCTCAAAATTTAGATTAACATACTTCTGACAAGGTCCCTGTTGGCGTGACAGCTCACATATGAAATGATCGGTGGTTACGGATAAGAAAATAAGCATGTTGAATTTCAAGAAATTATACTGACGCGCAGAAGAAAGTGTGCAGTTGCTTACAGGGAAACTTTGTGCATTTTTTCGAAGAGAAACAGTATCCAATGTGGAATCAAATTTTAATTAAATGCATAGATCTACCTTAGGATGATTTACATTTGACAATTAACAAACGTTTCCTCTACGTTTAAATATATACAATAATAAAAAAGATGAAAAGTAAAAGTTGCAGACTCGAAGGGTCTGAAATCTGGCAAATTAAATTAATGGACAGGTACCAAAGGCAGAAAATACCATAAAGAAATTACAGAATACGTATTTGGGTTTCATTGTGATTCATGTGGTGACGTTGTTATAACTTTTGGCTTTATGTTTTCCCGTTTAGGCATACGCTTTCATAATTATTCAAGGAAAAACGTTTAAATTGATAGACTGTGTTCTCAAAAATAAAAAAAAAATCTTTATTTTCATTTCATCTTACAGGACCAATTGGTCGAACCAGCGTTTGTAGCACTTATTGGTGAAATAGATGCGAGGAAGGAAATCAATGTTATATACGGACAAGTAAGTTTGTTTTCCGGCTCGATATCAAGTTTTATGATTTATATTTGAGCCAGGATCTGGAAAAACGTCCCTTAAGGCTTTTGAGCCCAACATAGACCCAAATCAGCCTGTGCATACGCACAGTCTGATCAGGATCCATGTTGTTCTCCAATAACTTCTTCATGACATGTAGTAACTTATAGAGAGCAGCATGGTTGCATATTGGGCTCCATTTGACAACATGCTGATATTGAAACTCAATTTTTGAAAAATGCTATAAGGGACGTTTTTCCAGAACCCGGCTCATTTATATTTGAACAAGGATCTGCAAAAAGTCCCTTATATCATTTTAGACCACCAACTTTCAAGATCAGCATGTGCCTAAGTGCAGCCTGACAGGGATCTATGCTGTTGTCCCTTGGTTGCTACAGGCCACCAAGAAGCTAGAAAAAACAATAAGGTGCATGATCAGACTGCGTGTCAACGCAGGCTGATCTAGAATCATGCTGGGCTCAAAAGCCTTAAGGTACCTTTTCCAGACCATGTTTCTTTTCTAATGTTCAGCCATTCGACCTTATAATAAATGCTTACCTAATACATTTGGGCTGACTGAAAAAGCGATTCTGACCATTGGTTCATGGTTCTTCAAGTATCAATTCTCACAGCCTTTTCAAGTTTTCTTTGTATTCGAAAGCATAAACTAAACCGAAAGTTTTTTGTATCCTTACTGACCTTACATAGCACGAGGATTATTTCTTAAATATTAATCACAGACTGTATCTCTAACGACAGGTCAGAGGTCAGCTAAATCGGGGAGATGACGATGACGAAAAACAGTTGATGGATGAAAACCCGATCATCGTACTTATGGAGTTCGGCAAGCTTATGGGTTTCAGACCGATGGACCTGTTCGCGGCCCTGGACAAGGACGGGAGTAAATCGATAAATCACTGAAAAACATGGTTAATTTTTCAAGAATACATCACATATCTTATCGCTGATTTTCAACAAAGACCTCGTAATTGCAGCTTGTTTTAAGCTGCAGTTACGTGTTTTTGTTGCAAAAGCAAAGATATATATCACGACAGGTCAGAGGTCAACTAAATCGCGGGGATGATGACGACGAAAAACAATTGATGGATGAAAACCCGATCATAGTGCTAATGGAGTTCGGCAAGCTTATGGGCTTCAGACTCATGGACCTGTTTGCGGCCCTGGACAAGGATGGGAGTAAATCGTTAGACCATCAGGAAATTAGAGACGGGCTCAGGGTAAGTAAAGAACAGATTTGTATTACAACGGAAGGTAAAGTCTTTCTTCACCATCGCTTAAGGTAGTCAAACACTAACACGGTGGATAATCACGTGATACAATATTTTCAGAAAATCTTCAATAATTTTGTAATTACTGGACCGAATTGAATTCGGTTTGAAGAAGAGAATGTGAGCATACGTCACGCATAAGATGGACGTGGTTGATCTTTGAAAAATAACTGATAAAAAGTTATTGAAGATAAACCAAAATTTTGGTTTATCTTCAATAACTTTTTATCAGTTGATTTTTCAAAAATCCAACACGTCCAGCTTATTCCTGGCATTTTCTCACCTTCTCTGCTTCAAACCGAATTCAAATTGGTCAATTCTTAAAAAAGATATTGAAGATTATCGGAAATTCTGAGTCACGTGATTATACACCGTGACTAATGAGATTCATGCGACTTCGGAATTGTTTTTGCGACATCGTTAGGTATCCGACATATTCGAGCAATGTCGACGTCGCGTGAATCTCATTAGGGATGGGCTACCTTAATTTATTTAATATGACTAGATTAAAATTGTCACAGATCATCTTGTGATCAAAATGGAACAAGAGAAGTTTTTTTGTAAATGTTTATGTGTGATTTCGTTACATAGGTTTTTTTATCTAAATGTAGCTTAATAGCATCTATCATACAAGTGACCCTCTTCTAGGTGGAGATTCTGTACTACATGTAATCCGAGTCTTCTCTGATGTAAATACGCTCTTTGATATTTTGATTTTTCGCTATTTATAAATAGCGAAAAATCAAAATATCAAAGAGCGTATTTACATCAAAGAAGACTCGGATTATACTACATGATGGGTACTCTTTACGGCCAAGTTAGTCCCGCTTCAGGTAGAAAATTGTGCAAAAAAATCTCATTTCTGCGTCAATTTTCATTAGTCTATTTAAGTACAAAATTCATTGTTTTGCGTCTTCTGCAGATGGTGAATATCCCTTTGAGTGACAAATGTATAGAAATACTCATTAATAAATTGGATGTTGACGGAGATGGAGAGATAGACTTTGGGTAAGGTTTATTTTTGTTTGAGTTTGTTTGTTTTTTGTTTGTTTGTTGTCCTGTACTAGGCCTACTGTAATTTTGCATGCAATTGTTTGAATCTTGCATGTGTTTCATACCTGCAATATTCAAACCAACGCACGCAAGATTGTATTTGTGACGTGTCACGCTAAATGGGACCTTATCGGAAGTGTGAAAAATATCGACCCGCAGTCCGCGCAGCCAGACTAGGGCCGACACTTTTCACTTTTATGTAATTTTCTAAATCCGGAAAGTTTTACCTATCTTACTATTTGTTCATTTTTCGCATATGGGACCTGGTTGACCTGTGATGGGTCTGACACGTTTGTCAAAATTTGGATTTTTCGCGTTCGGATAACGTCCCATTTAGCTTGACGGTTCACATTTCAAATTAAGAACACTTTCCTCCTTGTCTACAGAAGTAAAGGTTATAAACATATGCTATAATATCGCGACTGGACTATATGGGTTTACACTGTTGGTGAACTCGGCCAAAGCGAGGGACGTTTTTTCGCTACAACAAGGTATAGATATTTTAAATGTGAGTTCAAAGATCTTATTGGATAGTTTTTTCTAATAACAATGAATTTGTTCTAAAAATAGACCGGGTTAACCGATATGTATTGACAAACCGTCTGTGTTGTTATAAAATCTCGTAACTACGGCTTTATCGAAGCCGTAGTTACGATATTTTATAACAACACCGACGGAATAATATGATCGCGATAAAACGTCCCACGCTTTGGCCGAGTTCACCACCAGTGGTTTAAATATAGAGAAAAAATGTATAGAAATACTCATAGATAAGCTAGATATTGGCTGAGGTGGAGATAGTTGGGGTGAATTTGTCAAAATCTATATGTAGTCCGCTCACGATATAATGGCACATGTTTACAAAATCTATCTAGTATGTAAACAACACAATAAAACATCGAACTCTGATCTCCTGTAATTTTGCATGATCTGGTTCGAATCTTGCATGTGCGAGAGACTAGCAAGATTCGAATCAACGCATGCAAAATCATGTGGGAATGGTACACGCATTTTTTAATGTTTACTTTTGAAATTTGTAAACAATTGCCTTAATTCGTGACTGGAATATAAAACAAACAAAAAAACATCTTGAAATATTCCGACATAACTGCACATTTTTTCAGTGAGTTAATGGCGGCGCAGACCGAGCATCGGCGCAAGATGAGCAAGTTTTATGCAGCCCAAGAGGGGGAAATAGACGTGGAAGATACAGAAATCGGGCGTGTTAGAATCAAACTCTCAAGGCTGATGGCGAAAAAGATGTCCGGCAACCCCGCATTTAAACGTAGCGTACAAATGATGCAGAATTTATTGAACTCTGGCGGGGAGGCAAAATTGGCACAAAAACTGAAAAGTTCTCTCAAGCGGGACGAACCGCCCCCTGTCGATAACGATAATTATAATATGGCTTATCAGGATAAAATGAGAACATGGAAGCCCCTGAGTACTACTTAAGGAATTCCACCTATCATTAGATACCAAACACTTCGCGCGTTTTCGGGCGTCATCCGTGGCGACGGAAATCGACGATGGTATACCCTACCCTGGTCAATTTCGGGGCGTCATCAGTGGCAACGGAAATTGACGAAATTTCCGTTGCCATGGATGACGCCCGATGTTGTAAGAAGTGTTTGGTATTAAATAATTGAGGGAATACCTTTACCCATTAGCATTCAATTTGCGGTGTTGGTCATTCGGATGGATTTTTTTGAAAATCAGCATTTTTGCCTTTTCTATCAATGAATTCTATCAAATCACTTTACTTGCGATTGGTCGTTCAAAAGAGCGGAATTGCATTTACTTTATTGTCTGTGAGCTACTTTAATTCATATACGGTCAAATATCTGTCATTTGCTGTAAGTATCAGTGTAAAATTATCTTAAGGTAGTCCACCCCTAATGAGATTCACGCGACGTCGAATTTATTCGGACGACATCGTTAACATTTTGCGGTGGAACGATCCACCGCCGAATCTTAACGACGACGTCCGAATATGTTCGTATACCTAACGAATGTTAACGACATCGCACTAAAGATTCCGGTCGCCTGGGGTGAACTACCTTGATGGTAGATTTTTCACAGATGAATGCATTGAGCACCTGGTGCGTGTCTTTGCGCATCCTGGCTAAAGATATTCCTTCTTATTAATTGGTATATTGGAAGCTAACAATTAAGCAAACAATGCCTTCCTGGCTTTGACAGAAAGGGAAGGAAACATTGACATATCCAAATTTTATGTAGAAATTTTGCCTCCCCTTGCCAAGTGAAAATGTTTAAATGTAACTGATGCATGAATGTAAATACATGTATGTAATCTAACACTACCGATAGATGGTATAAACTTTCCCAGAAGATTCGTTCAAGTGAAAACACGGTACGGAAACTACAGAGACAGAGCCATTGGCTCTGCCGCTTAAATCCTCTGGGGCGCTTCCGGCCATGTGTGGCTCTGTCTCTGGGGTCGCGATTTTTTGACAAAAACAGGTGAGTGTTCAACTTTGTTGTTCATTTATTTTCTTCTGGTGCTTAAAATCGAATAACCGGGAATGTCATGCTCCCCTAAGACCATTTATCTGCCTGTTCTAAATCTGTGGGCTTCAAAGTCGGCAGGGTTTTCACAGGATCATTGTCGTCGTGGGTCGACCCTATGTGATTTTTTCTTGTTTACATCATGTATTCATGTACATTTCAATGGTAAATAGCCAATTGCTGCAGCCAAAACATGTGATATACTAATCGAGGGATAATCTCGATCAGACATTGCTTTCCCATGTAACAAAACCTTAGAAATGATTGGCAAACGTAAAGTTTGAGCAATTTCTATCGGTGGCTCTGTCTCTGGCGGCTGGCTCTGTCTCTGGTGGCTGGCTCCGCTTTGAACTGTCGGTTAATTTTAGTTTTTAGCCCGTTGTGCAATATATGATGACTTATATAGGCCAAGGGTTTATCTTTTAAGGAGATTTCTCTTATCATTACACACGCACTCAAATAAAACCATATGAGGCATTCGCTTTATGTACTGTTAGCCTAGTGTTCACGTCCTCATTTTGAGCAATATTTAGTGTTTAATTTGTACCACCCAACAAAGTAAAGGCTGAAAAATTTGCTAGTCGTTTCGGTTTATGCTTCGCAAATATTTTTTGACGTTTTCTTAAACATGGTATACATTAGATTGATTGAGGAGTTTGTGTCAACATTAGAATAATGATTCACAAAGTGCAAACTTGTAACAAGTTTCAAGTGTAAATTTTTAAATAGAACAGGCATATCAGCCTATTGTTTAGTGCGTTGGAGTAGTTGAGAGATTCTGTGCGAACGCCAGATGATGAACGAATCGATGATGATGATGATGGTCGTGGTGGTGTGGCTGGCTGCAGATTAGAAATGTTTTAGGAAATAACCGCGTTTATACAGGGTGTTTCATAATATGTGTTACCATTTCGAATCTTCAGTATGTTTAAATTAAGAAATGTACATTTAAACTAAAAGTACAATGCTAAAGTAGACATGATAAAGTTTTATTTGACATACAACACTAGTATTTTTGCATTCAGGATTGACACAAACTCCATCTCGCTCATAGGTACAGTTTTAGGACCACGCGTTCTAAACGACGTCATCCATGTTGCAAAACAACGTCAACCTGTTTCTTAAAGTTTGTAATGACCAAATTGCATGTATCCAATGAAACAGTCCGTTTTCACAATTGAATGCTATTCAAATTCATCTGTGGATATTGTGACATGGTTATACGTACATGCTTTTTCAGATATATCAAAGAACAAGAGCTGTCACTGTAAGATGACAATGCCCCCGACACCGCTTTGATTTTAAATTATGGCCAATCTATGTTCAAGGTCAAGGTCATCCAGGGGTCAAGGTCACCAAAGTATGTGCCTACAGAAAGGTAATGTACCAAGGAATGTTGTGGTAAAGTATGAAGCGACTATGTTAATTAAGTAATAAGGAAGTTATGGCCAATGTTAAAGTTTTTGGACGGAATGACGGACGGACAGACAGACGGACAGACGGACGGACAGACGGACGGACGGACGGACGGACAAGTCAAATTTATGATGCCTCCCTATCGAGTTCATAAAAAGTTCAAACAGACTGAGTTTTTGGGAGTGAAAAAGCCACACATTATCTGACCTGTATGAACACCACATGTCCCAAATGTTTCTCAATCAATGCAATAACTTTCCAGGAAGAGCGGGGCGTAGCACCAGCCTTCTGGTATAAAAAGGCTATTTAAATATGTAGTTTTTCGCCTAAATGCTAGAAATATTTTCCACGTTAATACATGCAGCTAGTATACTCTAATTAGTTGTCTCAATGTCACAAATTTCGTCCTTAAGAAAGAAAGAATGGTCCAGTTATTGCTGACAGACTTGAGGCTGCCCAAACTGTTGAATTATGGGATTAAAATGACCTTTTCCGAAAAAGTCAGGTTTTTCTTAGCATCTGTGTTCAGTTTGAACCATCAGGAGATTATTAATTCATAGATCTGATGACATATATTGATAAATATTTGATCAAGCAGTTTGACAACTTCCGTGCATGTGCCAATGGGCTGCACCATTTTTGAAAAACGGCCCAAATTTGATGATGTCAAAGAAGACGTCATGAGTTCAATATTTTCCCTTTATTTTTGCACGACACGAAACTTAATTTTGTACCCTTTAAAAATATATATATAACATGACTACTTTGCATGTAAAATCAAATGATCTATATTTATTTGTAATGGTAACAGATATTATGAAACACCCTGTATAATTGATATGCACTTTCTCATAGCTTGGCATTAAGTATGCAAAAGAAGCAAGTGAAACTATATATCGGATCCGGGATTTCTATGATGGGGTTCGAACATACAAAATGTGTATTCGTTTTCCTCTATTACGCGGGTTTTTACTGAAATGCTTTATCATCCCAACCCCATGCCCTCCGTTTACATCTTATTTAGGACTGCTCCAATTCAAGATGATGTCCAGACATGCAAGGATGCAGATGGGCGCCCCCCCCCCTCATGAGAGAGAAATGTATGTATCTGCGCATAGCTCCGAAGTATCAAATATGTAATAGTTATCATTGAAATCTGTCAGAAAAAATATGAAAATGCTGGTTATGAGCCATTTTCTTTTCTCGCAATGCACCAGAAAATGTCTTGCTTGGGAAGGATTAAATGGAAAGATGTCGGATATATTGGTGAAAAAAAAACAAAAACAAAAAAAAAAAACAAAAAACAAACAAACAAACAAAAAAAAACAGGGGCCAGTTTCATTTTTAAGACGTATTTTTTGTCTTACCGATGACTTACGACAAGTTTAGGACAAGAAACGCGTATCGCCAATTTATCAAGACCTGGGGCCCGTATTATCAACGCTTGTACGCTTAACTTTTGCGTAGTTACTTGTAACAACAAACCTGATTGGTCCAAACTGATTTCTCGTGCACTCAGATGTTTTGTTACACATTTTATACAAAAACTTGGTCGTAAGATCGTTGAAAATACGAGCCCCTGGATTATGCGATTGTTGTTTTAACCGATATTTAAGACATCGTTAAGTCAAAATTTCGTTCACACCGAAAAATCGTCTGCTTCAAGTCTGTTTTGTGTATTTTCTCAGCTAATACTCGACGGATTTTGACGAGATAAAGTGCATCGCACGCGCGTCGTTGAGAGGGACATTCCCCGGTTCTAACTCACTCCGCATCAAATCCCATGGTTTCTCCAAACATTCAAAATGAATGTTTTGATTGCATTTTAATGAAACTATGGAATTCTATGCATAAAGAGGTTCAGGAATGACCCTCTCAAAGGCGCGCATGGTGCAATTTCTCGTCAAAATACGTAGAGTTTAAATTGAGATATAGAACAAAAAATACTTGAAACAGACAATTTTTCGGTGTGGACCCTTCCCCAAATCACGTGGATTACCCATCGTGCAATTGGTTCTTTGTCAACACCCAGTTTGTCGCCTTAAGTACAGTACTACATAGAATCATGAGCCGTTCACGAAAGGTTAATGTATATTCCAATATATGTAAATTGGAAGAGAAGCATGTTTCCCACTGAATAAAAGCGAATAATGGCAAATTTTGCGCGGTGGCCTTGAGAGTTCAGTAGCTGTCTCCAGGTAGTACAATGTCTTTATCACAGGATGTTCGGTTCCGAGTCACATATTTACATAAATCGAAATCCCTCTTCCCCCGTCAATTTAGACTCGCTGATCTTTGATCATTCAAAGGACATTGTTTAATTGTAGCTTTGAAATTGAACAACGGTGAATGTTCGAGGTTTTGCAAAGGGTTTAATCGGTGACTGAACCATTCGCCATACACAATATGATCTATTTAGTGTGTGAGTAAATTACTTCGACACGAATTTTGTGATAGGTTATTTTTTTTTTCACCAAGCACGCAGAGACAGAGCCAGCCGCCAGAGACATAGCCAGCCGCCAGAGACAGAGCCACCGATAGAAATTGCTCAAACTTTACGTTTGCCAATCATTTCTAAGGTTTTGTTACATGGGAAAGCAATGTCTGATCGAGATTATCCCTCGATTAGTATATCACATGTTTTGGCTGCAGCAATTGGCTATTTACCATTGAAATGTACATGAATACATGATGTAAACAAGAAAAAATCACATAGGGTCGACCTACGACGACAATGATCCTGTGAAAACCCTGCCGACTTTGAAGCCCACAGATTTAGAACAGGCAGATAAATGGTCTTAGGGGAGCATGACATTCCCGGTTTTTCGATTTTAAGCACCAGAAGAAAATAAATGAACAACAAAGTTGAACACTCACCTGTTTTTGTCAAAAAATCGCGACCCCAGAGACAGAGCCACACGTGGCCGGAAGCGCCCCAGAGGATTCAAGCGGCAGAGCCAATGGCTCTGCCTCTGTAGTTTCCGTACCGTGGAAAAGCAGTGCAGAATGCATATTAATTTATGTTTCGAAAAATGATGCATTTTACATTACAGCATGAATAGCATTGTGGGAAAATGAGAAAATCTTCAGCGGCATCATTCTGTTTCTTTTCCTTGAATAATATTCTTAAGCATTCCCATAGGAGACAATAAAACTAGGTGTCGTTTGGCAAGGGTTAAATTACATATACTGAACAAAAGTGAAAACGCTACACTGCATGATGTCTTATTTCTGGAAAAGTATCGAATTAATACCACGAATTATATGTTGACGTTATTTCCCAGGCTTTTAGCAATCGTTTTGTCGAAATTTCACTGCCTTGTCTCTTTTAATGTCAGAGTTACAGCCCTTAATGCGTTTAGAACTAATTTCATCAAATGCCGCATATGCGCATTACCAGAAAACTCTTCATTACTTTTTCGGAATTGGTCATATACAGGTTGCCAAAAACACTTAAAATCTCACTTTTTTCTTGTAGCAAACTCTAAAGTTAAGGTCTAATATGTCGACTTTGTGAATTACCTCCCTTTGACATAAACAGATAGGGCATTTTAAATGTTTGGTGTTCAAAAATTTATCACGGCTTTCGACTGGGTTTTTTGCAACATCATGCAGGGCTTACAGAGGATTTTTGAACCTTTTCTTCGACTAGGTTTGTTCCCAAATGTCCATGCAATAGCAATTTGAATTTCCTATGGAGATTACACCGTAATATTTTCAAGCTTTGGAACGTGATGAAAATTCTGCTTTTCAAAGACCATTTTCTAAACGCCGAAACACTTTTATGCAAGCTTCTTTACATTTCCTGACTGGTAACTTGTAAGACTACCATTCCGAGCAGTCCGGTATGGTTTGCATTCTACTGCTTGGATTTCCTGATGGTTTAAATTGCGTAAAGTTTCTGTTCAAATTGTACACCTGACAAACGGACCCCTGTCACATCAAAAGGGTCCGTATTTCATCCTCGTAATTAAGATGCACACATTTTTTAGTGTTTGGCTTAGCCAAGTCAATGAACAATATGAAACACTTTCATTTGATTTTTTACTTGATGTATGTAGAAGAAATATGACAAGCAAAGGAGGTGTAGTGTTTTCACTTTTGTTCAGTATACATCAGAGCCAGGATCTGAAAATAGGTCCCTCATGGCATTTGGGAACAACATGGATACACACGCAGATTCTGATCCAGATCCATATTGTACTCTAAAAGCTTCTATTTCATCTGTACAGCAACCTAACTGTACGTTAGCAGTATAGGGTCTTTTGAAGACTGCAGTTGACCACAGACTGATCTCGAACGTTGGTTTTCTAAAATGCCATAAAGGCTCCTTTTCCGGATTCTAGCTCAGCAATATTCGTATGCATGTGTAACAGTAGATAGTTGCTTAATCAGCTCTTACCCTATCAAGCCCTCATTTTGTCGACTTTTGGGATTTAATTGTAGAAATTTGCGGAAAAAGGTAGAAAATTGTTGTCTTGCAGCATTTATCCCTTTTTCCAGCAGATTTCTCCTAGATTTCCTGAAGATTTACGTTTTCAATAACATTTTTTTTTCAATTGGAACAACGCAAACTTCAAGTTTTGTGAGTGTAAATTACTATGTCGTTTTTGAAAGGGTTCAGAGAATTACAGTCAGAGAGCTGCGGGAAAATTATTAATTTGGATATTTATGCGCCGAATAAGAAAAACAACTGCAAGTTTTAAAAAATCGGACGGTTAAATTCAGTGTACACCGAGAAGCATTAACTATTTCTCGCTGTGGTTTAATGATTAGAAAAGGGATAGTGCTTTAAGTATATTTTGATATATTTTCTAATGGAATATAATACACTGTTTATATTTCTAAGCTGCATTTGACCAAATTATTTTTCAGCTTTGATAGGTAGTGTACACAGAGAACTACGTGTATTGAATTTTACGTAGGTCGCATATGTTCTGAAAACGACTAAATTTATTATACATGTATTTAGCGAATAAAATACTTGTATGAATGTCTGAAGATATGTTAATTTGAACCAAGAGCACCAAAGTATCAGATAGCTCTTTCAACCCTTTAGCATCTAGCCACATTAATAAGAATGCCCCTGGCTCAATGACTATACTTGATGAAAACATAATGACTATACTTGATGAAAACATGTCAATTTAGGCATAAGGATAGCCTTATCAGATTACATACATGATTCTCCTGTAATTCCTTCTAATAATGAAGATGTTACAATAGATCAACAAGGATATTGATCAGGCTGCGTTGTGTCTCGGCTGATCTGAATGGAAAACGGTTTTAAATAAATGTGGGTACCCTTTTAACAAAAGTAAATATTGCCATGTACATGTATGCCGCTTTAATAACAGCTTTGTCTTGTATATGTAATGCTTTGATATTTGTGCTTTAACATTGCTAAAACTTTGTGCCAAAATACTTTTGAAAATAAACATATCTATAAATGTATATTCGTATTTCTTTCTTTTTACTAATTCATAACAATACGTGGTATTTTTGGATGTTTGGTACAGATCTTTGAAACTGAAAATTAATGATATGATATGTATTCTTGGGGTGCATTTGAAGTCAAAGAAATCGAAAAGAGGTTTATAGATGTATGTTAAATAGTTTAAATCTAATACTTCAATCTTAAATCGAAGAGAGAGAAAAAGAGAAAAAGTCAAATAATTTCGATTTATTCGATTGGATATAGATATAGATAGAAAGAAAATGTCCAAAAATACCATTTATGCTGGTATATACTCATTACATTATAGTCATGTATGCATGCTGTTTTACGTGATAACTTGGAATGGAGCAATATTGTAAGTTTTAGGTAAGTACAGCTTTTCATGACTTCATGGATAATTGATAATTAATCACCCATCTCGTATAATTAGCCATTCTCATGCTGTTCGCGTTACATTCCTGTTGTGACATAATCTTTTGCAGGCAGTATAGACTAAGATCAGCTTGCACAGTCGTGCAGTCGGATCTTAGCCTGCACTATCTGCTTTTTACTTTTAAAATATGTATGGCAAACACTCAAAATATGTACTTATTGAAATATCTGTATAATTGGCAATTTGATTGAAACAAAATTCAAGTATATAAAGAGTTTTCCCTTTCGTCTTTCTTGCTGACATAAATAAATCTAACGGTTTACGGAGCACTCTTTCAACATTTTCTTTGGAATTATTAACCGAAAATAAGAGATAGAAACAGCTAGTTAAGAGAAAGAAGGGCGATGATTCACAAATAATTACTTACATTATACAATGTAAAGTAATCTGTAATTTATATGACCATTTGCCATACTTTCAGGACAGTCCCGGATGCTTCTTGAACAGATGGGGATACTGGATGATCCGACTCCTCCTCCAGACCAATCCAAGTCCGCACCGCCACCCACAGATACATAGACGCGTGTACATGTCGTAAGCAGTTTTGAAACTTAGATAAGCAGTTTTAAAACTGCTTTGTCAGTTTTAAAACTGCTTAAGCAGATGTGAAACTGGACACAGTTCAGTATAAGCAGTTTTAAAACTGCCTAAGTTCGTAAATTGTTCACAACATGCATAGAAACATAGACAATGCTGGTGAACAGAACTGATCCGGCATGATTTTTTTCATTCAATACACCACTTTTCTGAAAAAGGCCAGCAACCGTTTTATCAGCCATCTTACTTTGTGCTTTGATAAAAAAAAAAAACGTCACTCGCTTTAGACGAGTTGCCCACTAGTGAAAAATGAAAATGTAGGTTATTGATTGTGGTAATTTCGAATCGGTCGTTTTTGATCACCGATCCCATACTTTGATCTATTAGTCTATATCTATCATATCTATGTTTAGATTCGATGATAAGTTATGCTGCAGCGTGGCCGTTCTCAACCCTTTCCTAAACACCACAAGTTTAGGGTCGTCCAAATCAAATCTGCTGCAAATGGTAAAAAGGGTGTCCCATTGATAAGAATAAAATTTGTGCTTTATGGTAAAAATATTGAGGCAAAATGAAATGCTGGGTATCGGCGTTTTCTTCGTTTGCTTCAATATTTTTCAAAAGTATATTTTGATAAGGACTTCAGCCCTTTCCTTAACAGGCCACCCTAGCAGAATCAAAGAAAATTATCAAAAAAAAAATGTTGATACTTGGCCAATTTGTATTCGATTTGAAGCAGAGAAGGGGGAAATGTCAAGAATGAGATGGACGTTGATGATTTAAAAAATCAGCAGCTAAAAAGTTATTGAAGATCAACCAAAATTTTGGTTGGTCTTCAATAACTTTTTTTATCAGCTGACCTTTAAAAAATCTACTACGTCTATCTTTTGTGTGACGTCTGTCTACCTTCTCTGACTAAACCCGAATTCAAATCGGTCTCGTATGGGCTAAATTATTCAAGATTTTCTGAAATTGTTGTATCACGTGATTATCCAACGAGCTATAAAAATCAGGTGAACTTGCATGCAATTCTGATACTCGAAACCAGCACAACTCTATCTCCTTTTTAAATATTTTTTGGAAGTATTTGCTAAATATACTAGTGTTTGTAATAGTTTTGAATCCTAACCAATTTAAAGATATGTCATATGATTGGTTAAATGGTTTCAACTGTTATGGTCATAGTGCAGCGACTGAAGCACCTTTAATCCATTACCAGACGGCACAATTTGGACTTTTTCCGATTAGAAAGATGACAATAACAGATGACAATTTCAAGTTGATGAAATTTTAAAAATGTTACCAATTTGGGTTAAAAAAATGCATGGAAAATTTTGTTTGAAAAGGGCTTCATTTAATATTTTCCAAAACCACAGAATTCCCCCATTAGTTTGACAACTGGTGACGATAAAATCATTTTATCAAACGAACATATCCTGATTAAAAAATGCCTTGAATTATTGAGAGAACATGAGAAAATGATGGGGGTCAGCATTTTCTTCTTTTCTCTGATTATTTTCTATGCGATTTTGATAGGATATGTAAAATTCACGGCATGTTTGGAAAAGTGTTACATGTACAATCCTTTCGCAAACAAGACCTCGTTTTGACGTCCAATAATAATATTTTGGAAATCACTGATATGAGAGAAAGAAGAAAATTGTCGAAACATCTGCAACATTTCCTTTTCCCTTAATAATGTATGTGCTTTAAACAAACACATTTTCTATTTCGGATATCCTTAATTTTGTCGTCTGCAACTCCTTTCCATCTACAATGGTGGTCTAAATACCCGTTTGTTACGTGCTTAATCGAAAAAGGTTCGCGAGATAAGGCACCCGGATGCAAATGACATATTGTCGCTTTTCAACAAAAACTTCGTAACTGCAGCTTATAAAAGCTCCAGTTACCAGGTTTTTGTTGAAAAGCGAAGATAAGTTCATGTACACGCAATTGAAATTCATTCATGAAAAGTTAGAGACCGCACCCTCGGAATCTCAAGGCCTTTGTGATATCCTCGCTCTTTAACAAAACTCTCGTAACTGCATCTTGTTTTAAGCTGCAGTTACGAGGTTTTTGTTGAAAAGCAACGCATGTGCGACATGATATTTGTCATTAAATCGTTTGAAGAATTTGACCTTTTTTATATCGGCATAGGGGGAATAGCTTTAAAGTCATGGTTGCGGTATTTAGGCCATCTTTATACCATATTAGTGACAAACTTATTAAAAGTAGACAAAATATTTTTCTTATTTCATTTATTTACTTTTTTTAAAATTTTAAAGTGACAGGGAACGATAGGATAGATGCTCACGAATCCTGCGCGGAAAAGTCTTTAAAATGTAAAATAATGTGAAATTAGAGTTAGAACAGAAAGAAACGCCACCCAACAAAAAGAAATGAACAACAACGAATAAACAAACAAAAACATAAATAAACAAACAATAAAATGCCAGCAACAACAAAACCAGAATCGATAAGCCATGACTCGATACGTTGTAGAATAATTATGTGCGTTTGTCTCAAATTTATGCATTTGAAATGCTTGAAATTCCAATTGGAATTTTAATTACTCAATCATAATTATGTAAGGTGCGAATATGTTCAATGAGTCTTATAAAGATAAACAAATAAAAATACTTAAAAAGACAGGGTCAAGTGAAAAGCGTCAAGTTACATTTGTACTTTTGAACAATTGCAAGCACATTTTATAAAAATGTTTGAAATTCCATTTAATGTGTAAGAGAAAAAAAATCAGATTTTTGATAAAGTACAACGAGGAATCAGGTTACTCAACTATCGCAAAAAATCGTCACTTATCAACGAAAACCTCGTAACTTCAGCTTAAAACAAGCTGTAGTTACGAGGTTTTCGTTGAAAAACAGCGAAATATTCAATAATTTTGTAAAAGGGTGACTGATTCGAAAATTTGATATCGGTATGAAGCAGAGAAAATTGACAAATGTACGTAATTTTCTGGATGTGGTAGATCTTTTTAAAGATCTGATGACAAAAAGTTATTGACGATCAAATACAATTTTACTTGGTCGTCAATATATTTTTGTCAACTCATCTTTTTCAAATGACTTTAACACTGCCGTCTAAATTCATATAGAACTTTTTCCACCTTATCTGCTTCAACCCGTTTTAAATCGGCAACATTTTTAATAGAATTATTATTGAATAACTTCTGCATTTGTTTAGTCATGTGATTCCGTGTAGTCATTATTATAATGCAATTTCACACAGGTAAATAAATAATGCGATAGGGGACGATTTTATCCAGTGAAAGTCGTGACGCAATATCGGACAAACAATAATATTTCATAATATGAGGTTATTTAACATGTCTTTGTACAATACTGAATTCTATTGGATGAGTACAATGCAGAACGAGGCTATATTTGGACGAGCCGATAGGCGAGTCTAAATATAGACTGGTTCTGCATTGTACGAATCCAATAGAATTCGGTATTATACAAAGACATGTTAAATGACCTCTTTATTTCACATCATTTTTTTTTCACACAAAACATGACAAAGATTAATTTTGTATAAAAAATAAGATCGAGATCTAATTACTTTTAAATAGAATTCCAACGTGAAATAAAAAAGGAAGAAGAACAACAAAGGCTTATGTCATGAAAAAAAAATGTAGGCTACATCACGGGTGGTAATCAGAGAAACTAGCTCCAAAAAGAGGTAGTTGCATAGAGCGAAAATTTGTAGGTCACGAACACATTTTCTAAACTTATTTCTTTTAAAGCGAGTTTTTGAGAAATCCGGCGATGCTGTAATATGAAGGAATAGTCGAAGTTTGTTGTGCACGAGAGTATACGGTATTAGTAGCAGGGTTTTAATACAATCGTTGAAAAACATTTCAAAATCGAAAGTAGAGAAGTTTTTACTTTCGATCTTGAAATGTTTTTCAACGATTGTATTCAAACTCTTCTCACTAGCACCGTATATTCTCGTGCACAACAAACTGCGACCATTTCTTCATATTACAGCATCGCCGGATTTTTCAAAAACTCGTTGTAAAAGAAATAATTGTAGAAAAGATGTGTTCGTGACCTACCTTTGTTTACAGATTTTCGCTCTATGAAACTACCTCGGTAGAGGCCGGATGTCACGAGGAAACGAAATACCGTTGACTCTTTTTGGAGCTAGTTTCTCTGTTTACCACCCGTGTACATGTACATTTCTAACACTGAAATATACAGGGCATCTGACATTAAATCTATATTTATCGATTTATGTTTGTCTCAAAAGATTGAATAGACCGTCATATGACAGTGTGAAATGTACATGAAATTTGTCATATAAACTATCTATCATGCCAAGCGTAAATCAACAATGAAAACATTGACAGAAAAGGAGAAATTGCTGATAACGGCGAATCTCCTTTTCTCTTAGAACTTTTTTGTCAAGCATTTTAATGGGTATCAAATCCAGGTCTTGTTTGGGAAAGGGTTAAGTGCGATTTTTATCATTGCTGCAAATTAAATGCGCTACAATTCAAAAATGTTTTGAAATGAAAATAATCTCTTTCGTGATGTTTAAAATCATTTTCTCCTTTTGTCTTAATGTATTCCCAATGTGTTTTTTTCAATCACAGAATCAAAGCTATGTCTTGCTTAGGACAGTGAATTCAAAATATCATGTTGAAACAAACATTCAACTCTAATGCACAATTTTGCTTTTGCAAACGAGAAATCTACTAAGGGAGATTACTCTTCGATGCGAATATGGATATTTTGTATCGCAGCCTCGTTTTGGGAAAAATCCATATTTGTACGGTTCAATCGATATTTGTAGGGTTCAAATGAGTGCAATGCATATTTGGAGGGTTCAACCGGTGCATCGTACAAATATCGATTTGACCGCTTTGGAGTATCGAGAATCCCGTGCGTTCACGCAATTATCTCGTGCGTACAATACGGCTCTAGGTATTGTATACTCACGTGGTACGAATGGGACGATTTCATTGGTTTACTAATGTAGGGTGTGAAATAAGTGTTGTTATTAAATCTAGTATCTATAATAGATTCACAATTAAACGAGAATAATTTCAGTTGTTTTGATAAAGCAATTCAACTGTAATTATTCTCGTTTAATAGTGAATCGATTATACGCCATAGTTGCGAGTTTTTACCAATACAGATGATTTATCAAAACACAAGGGTAAACTCAGTGTATTTTAGCGCAATTTCATTGTCCGAAAAAGCGATGCACCACCCACAAATTCAGATAAGACACGTGTACAAATGACATGGACATGCATTTTGAATGTTTGAAATTCCAACTAAACTCTTTCCCAAAACAAGATCTGATCTGACGTACCCGTGATATGGCTTGGGAATCATTGTCAAAAATAAGTATTGCACATTATCAGCAATTTTTATATTTCATAATACCCTTTTTGCTACTACAACATACATAGTTTATTTTCTACTTTTGTTAACAATTGTTTTGTGGTCTACAATTCTTTCAGTTTGAAACATCCTATTAAATTACCGTTCGGGAAAGGGTTATATTGGTTGCTCACACATCTGGAAGATTCGAATATATATTTACCATGAGTCCTCGCAAAGATAAACAAATATAAACAAAGGTAGATAAGTGAGTAATATGAATTTGAGCCAGGATCTGGAAAAACGTCCCTTAAGGCTTTTGAGCCCAACATAGATCCAGATCAGCCTGTGCATACGCACAGTCTGATCAGGATCCATATTGCTCTCCAATAGCTTGTTCGTGACCTGTAGTAACTTATAAAGAGCAACATTGATGCATATTGGACTCCATTTGACAACAGGCCGATCTTGAAACTCAATTTTGAAAAATGCTATAAGGGACGTTTTTCCAGATCCCGGCTCATTTATAAGCATCGATGTCCAGTCATGATATAATGGCACATGTTTACAAAATTTAGCAATGTAAACATCCCGATATTGAACTCCAAGTAACTGTAGTCTTGCTTGTGATTGTTCGAATCTTGCAATTGCCACACACCTGGAAAATTTGAGCCAACGTACAATTGTACAGAGTGTCCAAAAAAAACGGAACCCATTTTTGAAAGTACACTTCTCAAGTATCAGGCAATATTTCTCCACCAAATTTACATATGCAATAGCAACGACAGATTTCTATGAGCAGTTAAAATTTGGTTGAAAAATAATGATTAGTTTTGAAAATATTGACATTAAAATGAATATACCCGGAAAACCATTTTAACACGATATCGATCTTTTCGTTTTGCAGCGCGCGCCTACACTCATTGAATAAATTGACGGTATAAAAATTGGTTAATATATTCAATACAATACAAAAATGATTTTGAAACATTGTATTCACAATAGTGCATTTTCATTTCATCTTTTTTTCTAATAAATAAACTGTTAATGCTGCGAGCTGCGATGTAACTAAACTGAATCCAAACAAAATGTCCAAGTGCATCACATACTCATGAATAACAATCATAGGCATTTATTTTATTTCTGACCAACATGCCGGTCACCGCTCAATTTAAAGTATTACGGGTTTCATTTAACCTGACACTGACCTTTATGCAAAACACAAATAACACAAAATTTACCAAAAAGAATTAAATCATAGTCCACAGAAATGTATACAGTGCAAGAAAATTAAGACTGGACTAATTTGAGGAAGCATACCAAGCTTGTAATTTATGAAAATAAAAGTTAAAACTGCGCCATGTAAAATGAATCACATAATAATTTGAAATTAATTCAAACAACCACCCTATGGACTCAATTTGAACGTACAGAACATGTACATATTTAATTTTGAGAAAATCGGTACATACATGTACAACGGTACAAAATTCATTGGCTGACCGTTAGTGCGCTTTCGCGAACAAACAAGACGCAAAAATCAATATCATGTCAGATCGGTTTTTTAGTGTCATTATTAATTTGCTTATAACTTTTGAACCGATGCATATTTTTAAGTGAAATTTGGAACACAAATGCAAAAATAGTGTATCTTCCGTATTGCAAATTCAAAACTTAGATCTTTTGCTTACGCTTTGAAATATTTGACTTTGAATTAGGGTTCCGTTTTTTTTTTTGGGGGGGGGGGGACACTCTGTATACAATCGTATTGGAAATTAAGAACGCGTCTTCACTGGTTTAATACATAGGTAAAATTCGCAAACATGTGTCATAATCATTGTTACCGGACTATAAGTTAACTATTTTCCAAACGGCGAGTATTGGAAGAGTCCAAATTGAAATGAGAATATGATGTTAAAGTAGAAAAGATGCAAGATACGGCATAAAATATCTAGGCAAAAAGAGAAAATGCTGGCACAAAATGTCATCAGCATTTTTCGTTTGTCTCTATGGGTTTGCTAAAAAAATGTTAAGAATATCTAAAAAAAAAGTTATTTTTGAGAAAAGGTGTAGGCCTACGATTGAATATGATTTTATACTGATTCAAAATAATAAGCCCTCCGAAAGATAAAAGTTTAACGCTTGTTACCCTTTCCTTAACAATATTCTATGCTCTATATTTGATCATTGTTTTTTCTTTCTTTTATCTTATTTGAGATATGCTAAAGACTAGTCGTTTGAAAAAAAAAGTTTTAAGTGGTAGATCTTAACCGATAAACAACAACAACACACAACAGAAACTAGGTTCAGTCTAAAGAAATCGAAAATTAAAATTATGTCAAATTAATAATTTAATGAGTGCATTCACTTTGAAATACATGTATATACATCTTAGCCCTTTCTGGGATGCTAGACTTTTCCAAATTTAAAAGTGACAAAATAAATGCTAATGTAGCTAAAGCACAGTCTTTGTATTGTTGAACCAAAGTTACCGTGCGCTCATTATTATAAATATTGCAAACGATTATAGATAGACAACGACCTGTGAATGATTAAAGATCAGCGAGTCTAAATTGACGGGGGAAGAGGGATTTCGAGTTATTAAAATATGTGACTCGAACCCGTCTCCCTGTAAGAAAACGACGAAGTACTATCTGGATACAGCTACTGAACTCACACGGCATCGTGGACAGCACGCAATACCTGTCATTGTTCGCTTTTATTCAGTGGAAAATAGGCATTGTTCCCTATTTACATGTATTGGAATATACCGTAACCTTTCGTCGCGGCTCACGACTCGATGTACATTTATACGTTTGTTTATAAATATTCACAGCGCACGGCTACTTCGGTTTAACAATATCTATAATACTATTGTCCAGCAAGATTAACCCGAGACATCTGCATATGTAATGACCCCACTTCGACAACGTTTTGTTAAGACGCCCTACTAACGGACTTTGCACACGAAAATCAAGTTGTCCCGGGTTAATAGCGAACAATTTTCGCGCCAATTTGTGCTAAAAATAAATTTCTAATGGGAAAACCCCCAACAACGTTTGCCGGGTACCAGTCTAATATTTTGTTTATCGGTCATGAATAGGACATTTTTTTCGTAACAGTGTTAGCAAAAAATATTATTTTCAAGCGAGATATAAGTCGATCATAGATAATGCAGGCGGGAACTAAAATTACGAAACATTGCGCATATGCAACATGCAAGATTGCTTCCAGACACGGAGACAGACCAGAAATGACAAACGTTTTTTCTTGAGATTCCCCAGCAGCTTAACCAGAAAAAACATCAAAAAGTCTGAAAGTAAAGTAGCTATGATCATGAAACTTCTCGGGTAGATAGATCGCACAAAGGAGAAGTGCAACGCACAAGGAGCATAACTCTACCTTGCTTATTTTGTGAGATATTGCCCTTTGTTGTAGGCCTACATAGTGAAAGCCTTTGGGGATATCAAATCACATTCAGCGACAAATTCTAGTTTTTTTTTCTATTTTAACCATTTCCCAAACAAGACCGGTTTTGACGTCCCCAACAGAAAATTCTTGGGAAAACATTGAGGCAAAAGAAGAAAATGATGATCGACCAAATTGAAGAGGCCTGCTCAGCAGACCAAAAGAGTGTGAATAACTTCTTTGGATATTGATGATCATTCTTCTTTTGTCTCAATATTTTCTCTGAGATAAAACACTAAAAGAATTCACATCCGTTTTGTCATCTGCAGACTTTTTTCAATTTGGCCAAACATGACATTTTGTCGTTTTGGAAAGGGTAAGCGAGTACGCACGAGCGACACGACGAAGCCAAGGCAGGACCGTATGTGTAAACATTACTTGTTTTAAAACTGCTTATTTCATAGTTACCGATCTTAAAAAGTACACGACAGTGCAGCAACCTTCTTAACTCTGAATTAGAATGTTTCTCAACAAATGATTACAGCAATCCAGCTCTTAAAACGCCATCTTCGGCAAGTTGAACGTGGAAAAACTTCGCGAGATTCACAGCCATTATTTGTACGATAGGAGATTCCCAATCTATTTTTAGACCAGTGAGGCGTGACGATGACGTATTTGTTCATACGACAAAATCGAACGCTATTTGGGTGGACAATATTTATCTGTATGGAAAATGAACATAAAACATAGACCTATGTTATTTACTTGTTTTTCCTGAAATGTGTACAAATCTGATTCTTTTAGGAACGTTGAGAACTTGGAATTCATTGGAAAGGGATGAACACTGTCATATTAACATTTGTTATACAAAATTGTGTATTTAGACGATGTATGTTATATACAAATCTTAATAAAGCTTATTCTCCATTGCCGAGCTCTATTGATTAAACCATCAAATATGACCTCTGCAGTTTTCGGTACGCCAACAGCCTATTTGGTCGTCATAATCTAATTATAGCACACCATTTGAATTATCGAATCAAAATCATTCAGTTTTATCTTGCATGATCATTACGTATACATTACGTCGCTTCTATTTTTGGCTGAAGCCGGTAACATTTGAATTATCGAATCAAAATCATTCAATTTGATCTGGTTTGATTACGTATACGTTACGTCGCTTCTATTTTTGGCTGAAGCCGGTAATTTGAAGCGTCAGCCAATGAAAATTTGTATCAGCTTTTTGAATTGTTTTGTTGTGTATCGCCAACGATTGGATACTGAAATCCCGCCAAGGCCCCGAGATTAGACGTGAAATGACCCCGCGGGAACAGAGCTCATTCTATCGAAATGGAATGTAGAGATAATGTGCTCTGTTCATAAGAGAGTAAATAAAGCTGTGCTCTGTTCTGTTCATATTAATCATAAAACAAGAGCCTATTTTGATGGATTTGAATGTTAAAGATAATAATCTTACTATTGTTATATTTCTCATTACATCTGTGTAGAAAATAAATGTCACTAAATTAACTTTATGATATGTGTTTATGCAAGACTTGTACTTTTATTTAGAAAAGGTGTCTAGTTTAAGGTGGGTTCACATTGACGAATTTTCCTTACGAATCCTTACGAATTGGACATTCGTAGGCCATTCGTGAACATTCTTAAACAATACGTTAGCATCCGTAAATAACTCGTAAGAATGAAATGCCTTTTTTCTCAACGTCAGCTACTGAATGATGATATGGAGATAATATCTTATTGTTTACAACAAGAAAAATTAAATGACATTGTAAAAAAATCGTGCATACTCATATATTTCGTTTTCAGTGGTCCATTCGGAAAGGCATACGTAAGTATTCGTAAACAATACTTAAACATTCGTAAATAACTCGCAATAAAGGTAGGTTCACATTGACGAATTTTCTTCACGATTCCTTACGAATTGGACATTCGTAATCACATTGCCGAAAGGTACACGTATTGTTACGATTTGAGCGAATATAACGGACGGTTTACGTATTTCTACGACTAGTTTACGGGCTGGTTACGGATTATTTACGAATCAATAGGAGTATTACCGACTTAGTTACGAATGTTTGCGAGTCCTTTGTTATTATTTTTTTGTTGTTGTTGTTGTTGTTGTTGTTGTTGTTGTTGTTGTTGTTGTTGTTGTTGTTGTTGTTGTTGTTGTTGTTGTAAGAAAGACAATCGACAAGACAACATGTCTTACGAACGAAATAAGCTTAGGTTGTACCAACAATTTCTTCAAAACAATTAACCCTTTCCCAAACAAAATCTAGTTTTGACGTCCCATGGTTTTGGAAAATATAGTGAGAAAAGAATAAATTGCTTAATAATCAGCAATGCAATTCTTTCTGTTCGCTCAGAATTTTCTATTCAATAACATACAAAGTTTTCACTTCTTACATCAATTAATTGTGTCGTCTGTAACTCCTTTCAAATTGAAACAATAAAACATCTTGCCGTTCGGGAAAGAAACCATAAGTGTTTTTACCGTATTTACTCTCATACATAGTTTGGGGTCATATATAACCCCAGAAATATATCTATGCTTGCTATATTCAAAGTTGTTCTCCGATGCGCGTTTACTTTTTTACTTTTTCTATCTCATATTCGTCGATAATAAGTCAAATTGTCTTGAACAACGTTTGAAGGACTTATCGTCAATTTTGAGCTGGGATAAAAAAAAATGACCCCAGTGCATATAAACGCATTGAAAAAATGGGCTCTTAGTCCTCATTTTTTGCAAATTCAATTAGAAATCATTTGACGTTTAGCAAAACATTAAATAGTATTTCCTATATCATTAGTTTTATTTGTCAACAATTTTGACATACTCAATCAAATCAAATCAAATCAAATATTTTTTATTGTTCACATCATGTACAAAATGATTATATGAACTATTCACACATAAACAAAACATACATTTATAACAAACGATGACGTTCATATCTGTTATAATCTAGGATGTCTATCATCATAAGACTCTGCATATACACACGGTCTTACCAGGACTCACATTGTCCTTTTTTCAGCTTCTCCATCAAACATAACCCTAATCAGGCCTTTTGCGGAGCCTGGTCTGTTTTTAGTACCATTCTCGGAATCTCATACCATAAGTGCGCTTTTTTAAACATCCCGGCTCGTTTATATTCGTAAAGTTATCGTATATATTCGTGAATCACACAAGGATGATTTGCGAGTGATTTGCGATAAACTAAGAGTTATTTACGAATGAATAACGGGACATTCAATCCGTGGACATTCGTGAGAACATTTTGGACATGCCAAAAAACTTCCCCGTATGAACACGAATCATTGCGATAGTCGCCGATTTATTGCGAGTTATTTACGAATGTTTAAGTATTGTTTACGAATACTTACGTATGCGATTCCGAATGGACCACTGAAAACGAAATCTATGAGTATGCACGATTTTTTTACAATGCCATTTGATTTTTTTGTTGTAAACAATAAGATATCATCTCTGTATTATCATTCAGTAGCTGACATTGAGAAAGAAGGCATTTCATTCTTACGAGTTATTTACGGATGCTAACGTATTGTTTAAGAATGTTCACGAATGGCCTACGAATGTCCAATTCGTAAGGATTCGTAAGGAAAATTCGTCAATGTGAACCCACCTTAAATCGGCGACTATCGCAATGATTCGTGTTCATACGGGGAAGTTTTTTGGCATGTCCAAAATTTTCTCACGAATGTCCACGGATTGAATGTCCCGTTATTCATTCGTAAATGACTCTTAGTTTATCGCAAATCACTCGCAAATCATCCGTGTGTGATTCACGAATATATACGATAACTTTACGAATGTAATCGAGCCGGGATGTTTAAAAAAGCGCACTTATGGCATGAGATTCCGAGAATGGTACTAAAACAGACCAGGCTCCGCAAAAGGCCTGATTAGGGTTATGTTTGATAGAAATGCTAAAAAAAAGGGCAGCGTGAGTCCTGGTCAGACATTGTGCATATGCAGAGTCTTATGATGATAGACATCCTAGATTATAACAGATATGAACGTCATTGTTTGTTATATGTTTTGTTTATTTGTGAATAGTTCGTATATCATTTTGTACATGATGTGAACAATAAAAAAAATATTTGATTTGATTGAGTATGTCAAAATTATTGACAAATAAAATTAATGATAGAGGAATACTATTTAATGTTTTGCTAAACGTCAAATGATTTCTAATTGAATTTGCAAAAAAATGAGGACTAAGAGCCCATTTTTTCACTGCGTTTATATGCATTGGGGTCATTTTTTATCCAAACTCAAAATTGACGATAAGTCCTTCAAACGTTATTCGATGTCCAAGACAATTTGGCTTATTATCGACAAATATTAGATAGAAAAAGTAAAAAAGTAAACGCGCATCGGAGAACAACTTTGAATATATCAAGCATAACTATATTTCTGGAGTAACCGTTATAAATGACCCCACACTATGTATCACGGGTGGGCATCAGGGGAGCTACCTCGAAAATGTGTTAACGTAAATTTGTTCCCACGCCACATCCGGGAATGTCGAGGTAGTGGAAATTCCCGTATTTTGACAAACGGTCAAAGGTGAGCTCTCCCTTTTATTTGTTTTTTCTTTCAAAGAGCGCATTACTTAAAAATCTGGCGATGCAGTGCAATGCTACTATGTTTAAGCAATGCATGAAGACCGAAAACCCCATTAAATAGTGGAAAATACGAGCAGGAAGACATTAATTCCAGGACTGGTGGATTGCATTTTCACCCTTTTTTGACATATCGACAAGCATCTCGAGGCAGATATTGTACTTTATTTTCAGTTTCTGACCACTATCACATATTTTGATGCAACGTGTTGTCAAATTGACTTCAATGACGCAAAAAATTCAGATATTCTGGTCTCCTGAACAGATTAACTGCCCAAAAACTCATTCGTGTTGTTCCCAGACCATCGAGGTAGCGGTAATCTATCGAGATAGTTCCCACGCGTCCTAAACATCTAGCCTTCTGACATATTGATGTGTTGATATACTTTAATGATTCTGGACAGCGACCTAATGGCTAGTTGTTGAAAATCAGTTCCGCTAGTCACAGAACTGTGATGCACGTGCAATATCTAATTATAGCAGAATGATATTTTTAGAACTTATGAAACAATGAGCAAGAAACTGCAATCACAACATAAATCCCAACCTGAAACCTGAAAATAACTTGATGTGATACAGAAATACGCTCACAAAACGTGGTACTATGAGTTGTACGAGTTTGAGGAGAATTTCATGGTATATTGTTATACAATGATTTTTTTCCTCTGTTCGTATGCTTTAAAGTGACATTTCACAATTACTTTAACATAAATTTTACTTTAATTCTATCTGAATGAGCATCATTTCTTATGAAAATTCTGAAAATTTAAAGCCAAAATATTGAACCGTTTACGAGAAATATATATTTTGGTGCTAAAATTAAACATATTGTTGTGGACAACAGTTCAGATTTATATAGAATTTGTCATTTCCGCTAGTCAAAGAACTGTGATGCACGTGCACTATCTAATTATAGCATATTTTTTTGAGAACTTATGAAACAATGAGCAAGAAACTGCAATCACAACATAAATCCCAACCTGAACCCTATTCATGAAGAACAGGGGTAACTATTAATCTTAATTCCCAGAATAACGGAAGTGCCTATCTTGAATTAAGTCCTCCGTAAATAGCCTACAAATCCACCTAGGAACAATACAGCTGATAAATTTCTCTTTTCTGCAGGTACATTTTGGTTTGGCGAAATCAGTACTATAACTTGATTTTAAGGTGTAGGTCTCTGGCTGAAGGTAAGCAGTACTGCGTTTTGTTTTGATGTAGATGTTCCTGAAAAATTGAATAAGTTTTAAAAATTGTGGATTTTTATGCTTTTCAGTCATTGTATGTGTCTAAACACTTTCAGTTAAGTTCTAGTGACTGAGTGACAAAGTTTTGGGAAAAGGGATGCTAACGCGGCTTACAATACGAGGGGCGTTCAATTAAAAATGGTACTAATGGTCAACCATACCTCATGGTTCTATAGAACTAACTGTGCTTGCAGCTATTTGACGGGAAAGTTGCTGTCCATACTTGGCCAAAATTTGAGACAAATTCGTTCATTCTTGGAAAAGTTATTGAACTTTTAAGTTGGTCCAGTCATATACACTGGCTATTTCGCTGTGTGCAAAATGGAAAACAAACTGAAGTAGGATGTACGGGTGTACATTGCAGGTCGCATAGGCTTTGAAATATCTGTATCACGTGTATATAATGAACTATATCAGATTCGTGGACATTCGAACGTTGAATAAACGTCAGTTTTTAGGAAGATAATAAAATTAAGATTGGTAAAACTGGCCTAAATGATGCCCCTCCTCTCAGGCAACCCGGGTAGAGCTAGTGCCAAAGCAAATGTTGCTGTAGATTCCGACCTGACCGAACAAGACGCATGGTTCAATGTGCAAGAAATAGCAGATAAACTTGTTTTTTCATCGGGGACATGTTATACGATATTAACGAAAGGGTTGAAACACAGAAAGGTTTATGCCCATTGGGTCCCCAACCTGCTGCCTAAAGGACTGAGAGCCACCCGTGCAAAAATATGTTGAAATAATGCAATAAATGCAACAAATGTGAGCTTTCTGGGCTTTATATATATTTTTGAACAATAATCTACCATTATGAACACCAATGGCGTGTCATTAGCAAGCAATAGTTGCGAAAAGATCAAGCAAGGTCCGTAATAGCCAAAAAATTAAAAGCGCGGCAAAAGTTTTGCACGCGGTAAATTTCAAATGTAACGGGTGCATTGTTCAAATTACTGTTTCAAATAGTACCACTATCGCCGGTCATTCATACAAGAAATGTATGTCGGCGAAAGTAAAGAAATATCACAAAAAGAGCAGGTCTATGTCCGGCTAAAGAGGCATGTACCAAATCCATGACAACGAAGCTGTCCACAGGTGTCATCTTGTCCAAGACTTCATGGAAGAAACACATGCTGCAAAGCGTGTTCATCTACCGTTATAACCAGGCTTAAGCCCGTGTGGCTTTTTTGTGTTCTCCATGATGACGAAAAAGGCCTCTGGTCGTCAGTATAGGCCTTCATGTTCCATATGCAGTGTAATTTACCAGTGTCTACGGGGTGTTCAAAAAGAGGCCCATTTATTGGCATATAAGTAATGGATCTCAAAACTTTAAAAGTTTGTGGGTGTCAAAGAGGATTACTTCGAAGGATTAAAGAAACTTAAAATTGAATTGCGACATCACTATGGCTTATAGAACCCCAGTTCCAAAACTAATTGAACGTCCCTCGTATGTTCTCTTTGTATTGGTACTTAAATGTAATTTTTGTTGTTTCCCACTTGGGTTTCAGGTTGGGTTTCAGGTTGGGATTTATGTTGTGATTGCAGTTCCTGCTCATTGTTTCATAAGTTCTAAAATTATCTGCTATAATTAGATATTGCACGTGCATCACAGTTCTGTGACTAGCGGAACTGATTTTCAACAACTAGCCATTAGGTCGCTGTCCAGAACCATTAAAGTATATCAACACATCAATATGTCAGAAGGCTAGATGTTTGGGACGCGTGGGAACTATATCGATAGATTACCGCTACCTCGATGGTCTGGGAACAACACGAATGAGTTTTTGGGCAGTTAATCTGTTCAGTAGACCAGAATATCTGAAAATTTTCCGTCATTGTAGTCAATTTGACTACGCGTTGCATCAAAACATGTGATAATGGTCAGAAACTGAAAATAAAGTACAATATCTGCCTCGAGATGCCTGCCGATATGTCAACATAGGGCGAAAATGCAAGCCACCAGTCCTGGAATTAATGTCGTCCTGCTCGTATTTTCCACTATTTAATGGGGGTTTTGGTCTTCACGCATTGCTTAAACATAGTAGCATTGCACTGCATCGCCAGATTTTTAAGTAATGCGCTCTTTGAAAGAAAAAAACAAATAAAAGGGAGAGCTCACCTTTGTCCGTTTGTCATTATACGGGAATTTCCACTACCTCGACATTCCCGGATGTGGCGTGGGAACAAAATTACGTTAACACATTTTCGAGGTAGCTCCCCTGATGCCCACCCGTGTGTATGAGAGTTAATGCAGTAGAAACACTTAGGGTTTCTTTCCCAAACGGCAAGATTTTTTATTGTTTCAATTTAAATGGAGTTACAGACGACACAATTAATTGATGTAAGAAGTGAAAACGTTGTATGTTATTGAATAGAAAATTCTGATTGAACAGAAAGAATTGCATTGCTGATTATTCAGCAATTTATTCTTTTCTCGCAATTTTTTCCAAAACCATGGGACGTCAAAACTAGATTTTGTTTGGGAAAGGGTTAATTATTGTTTTGAAGAAATTGTTGGTACAGCCTAAGCTTATTTCGTTCGTAAGACATGTTTTCTTGTCGAATGTCAGATTTTCAATAACGAGGTTGTCTTTCTTACAACAAAAACACCAAAATAATAACAAAGGACTCTTAAACATTCGTAACTAAGTCGGTAATACTCCTATTGATTCGTAAACAATCCGTAACCAGCCCATAAACTAGTCGTAGAAATACGTAAACCGTCCGTTAAATTCGCTCAAATCCTAACAATACGTGTACCTTTCGGCAATGTGATTACGAATGTCCAATTCGTAAGGAATCGTAAGAAAATTCGTCAATGTGAACCGACCTTTAGTCGGTGCATATTTGCAGTATTTTGAAACTTCGATGTGGTGCAATGATAATTTGTCTTAACTTCAAAGGACAAGAATTTATTGCCTTATTTTGTTTATTTTAAGTTTTTATTTCAAACTAATTTATGTGCGGTTACAGATTACTAGGCCTACGTATATATTTTGAAATATTCATCCAAAATCTTTGTACAAGTAAATAAATCTTGTAGGGTAAAATAGTCATATACAATGTACACGAATATCCTCTAAAAAGGAAAAACAAAAATTGTGAAAAATCTGTGAAAAAAAAACTATTAAAAAAAACTCGTGCTAATAGCTTTGCTATATTCTAGCTTTTCATGTACCTGGACAGAAATAAGTAATTTTTTTCACATGGAAATCGGTTAATATGACGACATTCTTTATTTACATGTATATTTTCATAAAACGTAGCTAGTTTTTGGACGGTATTCACCGGTCAGCAATAAATCACATTCCCATTCTTATTCTAAACATGCATAATAAGTTATCTTTTTATTAATTGAAACAAAGTACTGAGATGAAAACACAAAAAGCTGGCTATATGCATTTTCTTCTTTTGCTTCAATGCTTTTCCAATCTTTGCATAAAGGAGTATGCCCCGCTTTTAGTGGGGGAGCTTATCCAAAAATACTTCACTATGTGATACAAGCACCAAATTTGGCACAAGCGTTACTCAGAGTATACTTTTTATAAAACAAATGGTGTCCACGATGAAAACCCAATATAGCGGCCATTTTTTAAGATGGCCGCCATCTCTAGAGGTAAAAAAATTCAGAAAAAAATATTTCATTTCAAGATACAAACGCAAATTTGACACAAATGTTCCTCAGAATATACCCTTTTCAAAACATATGGTATCAACCATGAAGGAACAACATGGCTGCCAATTTCTTAAATTGCCACCATCCCTATATGTGAAGAAAATCGAGAAAACCCTTCTTTTTGAAGATACAAGCACAAACTTAAGCATAAATATTCATAAAATTACACTATTTTCAAAACATATGGTATCCATCATAAAAATCCAACATGGCTGCTATTTTCCAGAATGGCCGCCATCTTCATAGAAGAAAAAAATCTGAAAAAAAATCCTTTTCTTTGTGATACAATCACCGAATTTGACACAGATGTTTCTTAGAGTGATTGTTTTCAAAAAGCAAGATATCCGCAAGTGAAATCAACATAGTGCCAAATTTGGTGCTTATATCACAAAAAGAAGCATTTTCCAATATTTCGAGTTATAGAAATGGCGGCCATCTTTGGAAATTGCCACAATGTTGATTTCACTACGTACGGATATTTTGATTTTTTAAAACAGTTCACTCTGAGAAAACATCTGTGTTAAAATTTGGTGATTGTATCTCAAAGAAAAGGATTTTTCCGATTAGTTAAAATGGCAGCCATGTTGGATTTTATGGTGAATACCATATGTTTTGAAAATGGTGTAATTTTATTGACATGTGTGCTTACTTTTGTGCTTGCATCTTCAAAAAGAAGGGTGTTCGTGATTTTCTTTACATAAAGGGATGGCGGCCATCTTAGAAATTGGCAGCCATGTTGTTTCTTCATGGTTGTTACCATATGTTTTGAAAAGAGTATATTCTGGATAACGTTTGTGCCAAATTTCGTGCTTTTATCTCGTAATGAAGCATTTTTTTCTGATTTTTTTACCTCTAGAGATGGCTCCCCCACTATTTTGTTTTGGACAAGGTAAGGCAACAGTTAAAGAGACCGACCTCGATTGAAACTATATACCTTTCACTATTACGAATCAGCGATGATTGGAACGCTGTTTGCATCCGAACGTAATGGCTCGGATAGCCTGGCCACAGTTTTTTGGATGGTCAAACCATTGCCACGGAAATGTCGTCAAATAGCCCAGGCAGTTAGTGTTCGTTTGGAGCGACAGGACCGCGAAAACTAGTGGAACGTTTTCATATAAATTCATAATTGTTTATTGTGCATACGGGACATGATAGCCCATTGCTTAATCTCCTTATTCATTCAACAATAGGTGGTTACAATCTACTTTTCTAAACATTTTCAAATTATTCTTTCTCTTCAGTTTTGGCCTACATAGCCCTACAAAATACAGCAACCCCACCACCAGCCAAATCAAGAAAAGTTATCCTACTTACTGCGCATTCTGAAATGGTCACTAGACAGAAATAAGCCCTGAGTTCAAGGGACATAACATTCCCATTTCATTTTATATACACCGGAGGCGGTCGTATATTGGTGCATCTTCTCCGTCCGTCCGTACGTACTTAAGTCCACTTTTCTTGTCTACGCAACTCCTCCTAAGTCTCTGGCTGGAAATTTTGAAACTTGGTCAACGTTATCACCTTCATGGGTAGATGTGCATGAAGTAAGGATTTTATGGTTCATTAATTGTTGCCTGAGTTATGCCCCCTTAAAACTTAGTCTCTGGCGCTTATTGAAATTGCTGCCTTGCGGCGTATATTGCGACTATGACACTCCTGTTTTTTGTAGTCTTGATGCCAAGATTGTCTATTCTAATGCGTTTAAATGCTATCTTTTTTTTTTTTTTTTTTTTTTTTTTTTTTTTTTTTTTTTAATTGTTGTAGATAAGCCAAATAAATGTCTTAAAACGTGACACGGAAATGTCGAATTCCATTTACATCTGGACCCTGGTAAAAGACAATAAGTTTAATTTTAACCAAGATACATATTCCTCGTAAACGGTGCAATACTTTGGCTTATAAAACTTCCAGAATTAGCATAAGAAAAATATTATGCTCTTTCCGATGAAAATTAAAGTAAAACTTATGAAAAAAATAGCTATGGAATGTATTGGTGTATACCGATCGGCCTTTCCGCAAAAGTACAATAAGCAAACCTGAACTAATCTTTACCTTGAAGTTCTCTCAGTATTTTGATCTTTATATATTCCTCTACAATGACGCTTTTTTGACATCCCACAAGATAGAGGCTTTGGAAAACATTGTCAAAAATGAAGAAATTGCTTATGACAAGCAATTTCTTCAAATTCCCCAACGTTATTTTTTTATATGAAAAGACTTTCAGATTTCATTTACATGAAATTGTCGTCTGCAACATCTTAGAATTTGGACAAGTCTAAAATTTAGCCATTCGGTAATGAGTTTTGTATCCGTCATTTAGAAAAATGATACTCGCCAACCCTGTGTCAATAAGTGTATTTTTACTTCTCTATTACTTTAACTTTTCCCCAGTTGTCCTCAAATGCCAAAAAAGTCCCTTGCGAGGATGGGTATGATTTGCTACAAAGCATAAAATATGATATTTATCAACATACCAGACACTGGAAGAAAGTCTGTTTAGCAGTCCATGAAACCTTCCCCCGCTGCTCTCAAACGATGCACGTTAGAATCCCCGGCGATCAGCAACTGGTCGTCACCTGGAATGATAAACTCAGAACCGCAACTCACCATTATTCTCCTAACAATACCCTAACAATGCAGACAGATCTAAACCACCTTAAGCTTTCAAAAATGGAAGCTGCAAAAATCACGAAAACTGATGACAAACAATCAGAGCCGCACAATAAAATTGAACACTGGTTTAAGGGGGAATGCTCCAGTTTTTCGGAACACTCGGTCATTACTGTAGTAAATAATATGTTTCGTACCAATATGTTTCGCTACCATATTTTCAATAATATAACACATCATTACAATTTACCATTTTCGACAGTAAAAGTGTATTTATTATGCGAAACTGATTTCCTCAAGATGGAAATCGATTATTCAGAGCAAGACAGTCGTAGGTGTGTATGCAGTTACCACTGTTTTGCGTCATTTTATTCACGTGTAGCTGATAAGAATTGCTGTAATTCACTAATAAGTGCGCTGACATATACATTTTCTTTTTGAATTATTACCAGGGCATGTTGCTTAATACAATGAGAGAGTTTTATCAAATTCTATTATGTAGAACTTGAAATATTTCCAAAAATATGCAAATTTGGACATAAAACACTCCGGCTTCGTTGATCTAACCGAATACGTAAGCATGCTGTTTTATACATTTACGCGTTTGTAATAGCACTTATTTTGGGTTTTCTGTTCTTATTAAATATAAGATGTTACTTTAAAACCGTTTTCGGGACTAAACGATGAATATACAGCATTTTATTAACATTTTAGTGACCTTGGACAGGAGCAAGAAATTGTGCATTTTTTCGCTGTAGGGGTATGTGATACAAATGCCTATAAAATTCAAACAAGATCGCTGACCATCCATTTTTATTCTATTTTTCAATTGGTAATAACATGTAATTTCAACATACAAAATATAAATAAATTCTATTATTGGAAAAACAAATTAGGAAACTGGAGTATTCCCCCTTAACTTAAACCAGACAATCAAAAAATATCTGAAATGGAATTAAGTTGTTAATGGTTAGCAGTGTAAATAATGATTCGTTTTTCAAGCTTTGGTTGCTTCACAAATAGTCCTTGCAGACGAAAAATGTGACAGAGGATAGGGATCAGAGAGCATGTGCGGAAGTAGAACTTTAAAGAATAAAAAATGTTAAAAACTACAACCATGAGTGATTTTGAAGATATATCCTCGATATTCCCGGATTTCGGCGCTATTCTTCCTTTCTTTGATTTTCTTTGGAAAAAAATCCAGAATTTACGGAATCTACCGATGAATTGTCGGAAGTAGACGAACCTTGCCGAGTTCCTCTACTGTATTCCCGCATTTTCTCCAAGCTTCCATGAAGCTGGGAACCATACAAAATTTTCTTAATATGGATAGCCACTGCCTACTTTTTCCTGTAACCGATCTGATTCAGATCTCTATTCTCTTGTACACGTGAGAAAATCGCTGCTTTTCAACAAAAAACTCGTGCAGCTTTTTTAAATTTGTTGAAAAGCGACGATAAGGTGCCGGTAGTTATGTCTTTCAAATTTGAAAACTGAAGCAGACCAAAAATAAATGCCTGGTGGCCTCATTATTAGTTAAATTGGAAACCCCGAAGTGTAGCCGTTTGAAGGCCACATACGACGTTGGTGCTTATCGGGCGATGTCGTAAACGTTCGGTCGTATCCGATGTGTATCAGGCCCGTATGAAGCAATTTCATACGGGGGCTGTTCGGGCAAGTGACCGAATATTTGAGGGGCTAAATTGAATGTTCCGTAAAAAGTGTAAAATTGGGAAAATTCGGCATTGTTGGTTACATTCTAGGGGCGTGGGATGTCTTAGTCTCCCTGTTTTCTCAGGTCTGTATACGGATACGTTAACCCAATACCACACAATGACTCTTTTTGACTCCCTATTAGATAATGGCTTTAAAAAACATTGTGGAAAATGAAGAAATTGCTTGTGACAAGCAATTTCTATATTTCCCACAATGTTTTCTACACAAAATGACAAAAAAAAAGTTTAAAATTCATTGACTTAAAATTGTCGTCTGCAAAGTCTTTGAATTTGGACAAGTCTAAAATGTTGTTGTTTGGTAATGGGTTAAGAAAACAAATTATTAAGAAACTTCTGCTGCCGAATGATCACGACGTCGCCCGATAAATGCCGGCTTCGTGCGAATCTCTATAACGGACGTTCTACCTTAATTAAGAACTGATTTGAAAACTAAACCGAATTCGACAGCATTCATGAATATACATGTGCTTTTTATTTTTTTTTTTTTTTTTTTTTTGGGGGGGGGGGGGTCGGTTTAACAATATCTGTTTTTATGTCTTTACTAGAACAGACCTGGGTAAACGTTGACACAAAATAAGAAAGTGTTGATAGACAACATTACCATCTTTTGTCTCAATGTATTCTGTTCTACAGTGAACACAAATTTTTTATTTGCCAACATCTATTTTTGTTACTCTATCCATATGGTCAACGTTTGCTATTGAAGTATAAGATTAATCGATCGATTAAGGTAGTCCACCCCGAATAAGACCCATGCTACATCGGAATTATTCGGGCGTTTGAACGACGTCGTTCGAATAGGTTCAGATAGCTAAGAAATGATAACGAAGTCGTACGAAAAACGTCGCATAAATCCCATTAGGGGTTGACTACTTCATTAGTTAACCATTTCTCAAATAAGACCTGGTGTTGACGTCCGAAAGCAAATAAGCTTGGAAAAAAGTGAGCCAAAATAGGAAAAAATCTGATAATCAGTATGTTTCTCCTTTTATCTCAAATATTTCCTTGGCTTTATTGTACACAATTTATTTTTTTATTAACATAAATTTTGATGTCTGCAGCAGGTTTCAAATTAGAACACCCTTCATTTTTGGTGTTTGTAAACGGGCTAATGCGATACGCTCTGTACAGAGAGTAGCTTCTGTTTTACTACAGCCGCTGACAGATTAGACTTCGAAAATAGCATCTTTCCGCTTGGGCAACAATCACTGTCTAACCTTACTTGGTTCTACGAGGGATGCCAAAAAGTTTTGGGCCTCGGGTATTTCATCTTCGCAAACCAAGGGTTCTACCTCTACTTTGTTCCGTACGAAGGAAGGAACAAAGTGGAGGTAGAACCATTGGCTTGCGAAGATGCGGGTATTTCTACCATCCAGATAGTATACTACTTAACAACTTTGTTTACATCAATATTTGTTTACATCAATATTTCAAATGCTGATGGAATGCAAGGTCATATTGCCAGCTGCCAAAATAAAACCACAAGGCGTAGTTGAAGGACATACCCTACCCCCAAAATATCGATAAAATTGACAATGCAGAGAACAGGGTTGTGATAAGGTTACTAAAAGCGGAGGCTAAATCTGCAAAACAGGAAAGAGCGATTGCCTGTGGTTTTGGGGGAGTCCCCTCCCCCTCCCCCTCCCCCTCCCCCCCCCCCCTTTTTTTTTTTTTTTTTTTTTTTTTTTTTTTTTGCAACGATCAAGCTTTTGATGAAGGAATTCTAGAGATGTATAGGGAGTTAAGAGGACGAAAATGATTAAATGACTGTAACTGAGGAAGGCTGGTTAGGGTACCAACACGTTGGCATCTTCAGATCAGGTATAAATCTTTGACGAATTAGATAGAACAGCAATTTGGTGTTGGAAGATGTCTATTAGTGGAGTAGCTTCATTTTGTGGTACAAGTACCAAAATTTGACACAAATTTTCCTCAGAGTAGACTATTCTCAAAATATATGGTATGACTGCCACTTTCCGAGTTGGTCGCCATCTCTAAAGGTAAAGACAATCGAGAAAAGTCTTCTTTTTAGGATACGTGCATCAACTTCATCACAAAATATTCCTCAGAGAAAACTATGTTCAAAACATATGATGTCCATCTTGACAACACAACATGGCTGCTGTTTTCTGTGATGGCCGTAAATCTACAGAAGAACAAACCAGACAAAATAACTTTGAAATACAATCACCAAACTTGGCAAAAATGATATTCAGAGTACAATGTCTTCAACAAGCAATGTTTTTATAATGAAAACAACATTTTTTCTTGTCATTTGTTAAGATGATCGCCATTTCTAAAGCTCGAAATATTAAAAAATGCTTCTCGTTGTAATATAAGCACCACATTTGGCAAACCTATTCCTCAAAACCTCATGTATACGATTTTCAGAAATAATGTTATTCGCCAGGAAAAAACAACACAGATGTCATTTTACAAAATGGCTGCCATCTCTATCGATCGCATTTATGAGTCAAAATGACTTCCTATGTTACAAGGACCAATTATTTACGCGAACCTTTTGTGAAATATAATATCTTATACATAATTATAAGATCGAAATTGCTACCATTTTCCAAATAAGAAGACTGAAGTATCTATAAATAATCTAGTTTTTATGTACAATTCGCGTTATTTTGACACTGATTACAACATCTGTGAAAAATCATGTTTAACCCGACTTAAATAAAATTTGCAAAGTCTATATTAATTTTCCTTATGTCAGTTATGTTGTTGTTGTTTTTTTTTGTGTGTGTGTGTGTGTGTGTGTGTGTGTGTGTGTGTGTGTGTGTGTGTGTGTGTGTGTGTGTGTGTGTGTGTGTGTGTGTGTGTGTGTGTGTGTGTGTGTGTGTGTGTGTGTGTGTGTGTGTGTGTGTGTGTGTGTGTGTGTGTGTGTGTGTGTGTGTTAAGTAGAATATTGTAACTAAATGTGTGACTAATTTGTTTTTGCAAAGTATATTTTGATAAGCTTCCTTGCTATATATGTTGAAAAATAATGCAGTTTAAATCAATACATCTGCTTCTTTCTATGCGAGGCTCAAAACATTTTTACCCAATCCCAAATCTGGTTTTGACGTCCCTAACCAAAATGGTTTAGGAAAACATTGATGCATAAGAAGAACATGCTGATGATCAGCAGTTTCTCCTTTCGCCTAAATATTTTCTGTGTCATATTGTGCACAATAAATATCAGCATCCACTTTGTCGTCTGCATAAGCTTTCAAAATGGATCACACTAAAATTTTGTCGTTTGGCAAAAGGTAAATACCCCCTCGTCAATTACTTCCAAGTATATTTAGGCAACATAAAAATTGTGTTTCTGCTTTGTGGACCGTTGACCTTAAAAAAATCATAAAAATAACGAGTTGTTGGTAATTATCTAAAAATGTCGTTTGGGAACGGGTTAACCGGAAAATGTTGAAGGTGATGTTTAACTTCTTTCTATCAATGAAAATTTACTCTCAATTTTTCTATGATAGTAAATAATCTAACTGATTGTACTTATCTAGTTACAACAATTCCCCCACCTCCACACAAAAACGTCCCACGCGAAAGGTCGGCCACCTAGCAATTTCTTTTGCAAAATTTCTCATCGTTTCAAACAGTATAAAAGCACAATGCTCGAACTGAAACAGCCACAACAAATCTTTGGATCTTTGGCTACTTTGCACAACAATCCTAAAGATAGGAAAACAATTCTTTGAGAAATTTTCGTCGATTTTAAGCTGTTCAACAAAACAGGAATTTTCACTTTCCACGATGGTTGTAACGATGAGGACTATTTTCGCTGTTTACCTGACGTCTTTCATGGGTATGTTGGTTTTTATTGTACCTTTCCCGAGCAACATCTATCATGTATGTCTTGAAAAAAGATAATAAAACTAAAAGAGAAAGAACAAATCCTGATGAGTAGCAATCTTTCATTTTTTCATAGATTTTCCTTGTACTTTTTTCTTTCATATCATTTTATTAGAAGCATTGAAATGTGTTTCAAATTTGACTGACTTAAAATTATGTTGTTTGATTTCTGATAATTTCATATTTGTTTGCGTTCATCAAAATACAAATGGAGATATTTGAATCAAAATAGCAATCTCATCGGAATATTTCTGTATGGATATTGGTTACTATAGAAAAAAGAACAACAATGTAATTTGAGTATTTTGATAGTTTGTAATACTTTTTTCTCCCTAAGAGTAGAAATTGTATTTTACATGAGGAAAAATTAATTTCAACGTAATATTTTGAAAAATGAATTGCATTAATCATTTCTCCCATTTGTAAAATATCAGGCAATTTGAAGTGGAGAATTTATTTATCGAATTTTTTCTCAACCATGAATTACTTAATGACTACTATGCATCTCATGAATAGAGATTACTAAAAAGATGAACATGAATCGAATTTTTCGTATTTTTTACATTTTATATTTGCGAAAAATGTAAAGTTTTCAAATTAATTTTTCACAAATAAGCACCGAACAAACTAAAAAAAATATCTTTTTTGTTACTAAAAGCCACTCAGAGAAATTGAAGTAAGTAAATCTTCAACATTACCCACATGGTTTCTAGCATTTTGATAATTCTGAAAATGCTCATTATTTTTCAGTTTAAATTACTTTGTAGATTGTCTAAATCTTTATATTTTATTTCGCTTTTCTTATTTATCTTTTCTTAAATACCCATACTAGTAAAAAACGCCTTTTTTGCTTGAAAGCTAAATGCATTTTTAAAAAGAAATAACAGTGTTTTTATAATGATTCGTATTTTGGTAACTTAAAAGATCGGTTTTATCCTTTTTTCTGGAACAATATTCATTTTTTAGAGAATTGAAAACGTCCCTGATATATTTTGAAGTATTGATGATCTTATTTTTTTTAGACAAAAATAAAGCTAGGTTCTTTATATTGAAATTAAAACACGAATTTGTAAAATTGCTAGAACAGGGCATCGTCGTTTTTCAACAAACAATCGTAACTGCATCTTGTTTTAACCCTCTCCCAAACGACAACATTTTAGGATGATCCACTTCAAAAACTGCCACAAATGACAAAATGGGTGTTATTAAAGATAGAATTTGTATAAAATATGGCACAGAAAATATTGAGACAAAAGGAGAAACTGCTGGTTATCAGCAGTTTCTTCTTTTGTTTCAATGTTTTCCCAAGCCTTTTCTATTAGGGACGTCAAAACCAGGTCTTGTTTGGGAAAGGATTAAGCTGCGGTTACGAGGTTAGCGACATTAATGAATGATAAAGCAAGAGCAAAAAGATAAATATTTATTAGGCTACTTGCACGATAATCGTAGTGAACATGATTCTCGTAAGAAATTGCAATTATTTAGAAAATCCCATCGGATAAGTGTGTATTTTCTCTTTTTCCCTTACCGATTTCAATGCTAAGAATTTAAAAACGGCTTGTTTGGTCGTATGAAACATTTTGATCGGAATCGTTCTCGAAGTTCATGTAAGATTAAGAAAATTGTTAGTTCTTTTGAATAAGATCTTCACATTGAAAGAGAACGAATGGAAACTGAATGGAATGCTCGCCGATTTTTAGTCTATAGTGATGAATTCATTGAGAAAAAGGGTGGTCAGCCTATGCTTTTTTTCTCTCAATGTGTTTCAAAACTTTCAAAAAGAAGAGTGTCAAACTAAAAATTGCTTTTTGAAGGGTACCTTTTGCCATTTCTAGTCTGCATCTGATTTTAAATTGGAGCAATATACATACAATGTAATGCGGGGGCTATTTGTTACTCCTGGTCAGTTACAAAATACCATTTTTATTAATTCCTAAAAGCAAGACCTGTTTTGGCACCCTTTCGAAAACAGGCTTTGAAAAACATTGAAACTAGAGATGAAAATACTGATAATAAGCATACCGTCGTTGTAAATGCAAAACCTCGTATCTCGTTTTTGGAAAATTTTAAAGGGGAGGGAAAATAGTGCAATAACTTTTCCCAAACTGGAATGTTTTACTTGAAATTTGGACATATTGTTCACAAATGATTCGTCACTAATACTGATCAGTAAAAATATCTCAAAACCTGCAAAAATTGTCTTTAACTGGGCACACAAGTTTGTACTTTGAAAATCGCAAGAATCGACATACGAGGTTTTGCATTTACACCGACGAAACGCTCATTTTGCCTTAAAATTTGTCGAGCTTTATTATTCACAAATCCTATCTATATAATTATATCAACATCCATATTGTCGTCTGCAGCAGCTTTAAAAGTTTCCATCGTAAGAATAATTACAATTTGTTCTATACAAATACGACTCTTCAACTTGCTTGGAACCTATAGAATTAAAAAAAATTTGCACACTCACTTACTTTCGATATACATCCAGATATTCCGATATTCTTTCACCTTATTGTCGTTAACGTTCGAAAATGCCGTAACTACAGCTAATCGATGTTTTTCAACGAAAACCTCGTAACTGCAGCTTGTTTCAAGCTTCAGGTACGAGGTTTTCGTTGAAAAGCGACGTAATTTAAGAAATACTCCGTAGTTACGATTTTTTCGAATGTTATCAATGATATGCACCAAGAATTTTCGTAGAAACTCAAAGACAAGTTAAGATAATATAACTGTCAACCTGATCTTGTCAATAGGTACTAACAAACGATTTTAAACAAATGTGACCCGTCACGCTAAAAGGGACCTTATCCGAACTCCAAAAATCCAAATTTTGACAGACTTGCCATACCCAGCACAGGTCAACCAGATCCCGTATGCGAAAAGTGAACATATTGTAAGATAGGGACAACATTCCAGATTTAGAAAATTACATAAAAGTGAAAAGTGTCGGCCCTAGTCTGGCTGCGCGGACTGCGCAGACAGGCTAGGGTCGATATTTTTCACACATCCGATAAGGTCCCTTTTAGCGCGATGGGTCACAAATGTGTTTTATCGAGTGTTTACAGTCCGCGTGTAATGCACGTTACCCGGATATTTAAGCACTCCTTTGATGTTTGCATAAACATAACAATATCTAAAAAGGAAGTAAATTAGAGACTGCACTTTAGCCCTTTCCAAAAACGACAAAAAGTGACGATTCAAATTCGGAAGCTATTGTAGACAATAAATCGTATTTCAATTAATATAAGATATGAAAGTTGAATAGCACAGAAAATGTTAAGACTAATTAAAGGAGAAAATGATGTCTGCGAAACTTTTCAAATTGAAATATTACATAGTATTTTACCCTGATATTTTGTTGTTTGGAAAGGGGCGAATTTCTGTGCTTTTCAACAGAAACCTTTTAACTGCAGCTTAAAACAAGCTGCAGCTACGAGGTTTTCGTTGAAAAGCGACAATGTGTTTTTTCGTATTTTTCAGTGAAAGAAAGCCATTGCTTCATTGACCTTGATGCCGAGAATGGCCACGTAACAGAACGGCCTAATCTGGACGGACGTCTTGACATACGGCCCACAGTTTATACCAGATTCGAGCCCCAGGCCTTAAGGCAACGACCTTCAGACAGCAGGAGAAACGATGTACAGCGCATTGACTACCAGCCGATAGTTCATACAAGACGGGGGCGCCAGTCTAAATATCCTATCGAGTCACCAGTCTACGCGATCAATATGGACTTTTTCCTATATCCCGGAATGGACCAAACGAAAAAGGAAAAAGTAGTTCCCCGAAAAGAAGTTGCTTGGCAAAGCCGATTGTTGAAGATTTTCGAGCAACAGGCTGAAAAATTTCGAAAACAACAGCGTCGACGATTTAGACGAAGCGGAGATGTAGACCTAGCGTGATTGAGCAGATTTAACTGTTTACTTTCGCGACCGGGAATTTCGTGGCACAACAATCGCAGAAATAATCCAATGATGTTATCAATACGTCACGGTCTCCGATTCGAAAATGGTTTGAAGCATGGAAGACGAAACAAAAACATCACTTAAATTTCGACTTACTTTTTGCACCAATGAAATTGTAATATGATTTAAAATTTCGCCGCTACATTTCGCAAAAACGAGACTGTCGGCTAGTTTATGTGACGTCAATACATAGCCACGCCCTAGTTTCCATTGAACCTCTAGCGAACACTAAGTTAGATAGAGATTGTATAGTTCGTTTCTACGGGATATAAACATTTAACATACGCTGTGCGCATTTGAATGCTTATTTCGAGTAGAATCTACTTTACATCCCCTATTTGATATATCGTCGGTGGGAAGTCAAAACCTCGTAACTCCAGGTTATTCAAGCTGTAGTTACGAGGTTTTGACTCCCCACCAGCGATATACTCCATCACATCTAGCAAATCCCGAATGTCTTTCCATCTCCTCTGTTTCAAACCGTATTCAGATTGGTCATATACTTGTATTAACAGAATAAATCGTTGGTTGGGAGTCAAAACCTCGTAACTACAGCTTGAATAAGCTGGAGTTACGAGGTTTTGACACCCCACCAACGTTATGGTAGATCGTCTGCAATTGCTGTGCCACGTTATTCCTAGTCGTAAATCGAGCGTCGCAATCTAAAAACAATATATACATGTATTTGTCTCAATATTTTCAAAAAACTAGGTTAGGCCTACATCGCGTGGCCCTATACCTATCCACGTCACTCAATTAATATTTTTCTATTGTTTTCATATATTATGATAAAATATATAGATAAATAAAAATGTTGAAAAAAAATAACAAAATGCTGAATGGTACAAAAATCTCAAAAATGTCTCACGCCTACCCCTTGATATATATCATTTTACATCCTGTTTATAAAGTTTTGCTATTTTTAGAGTATTTAACCTATTTTGTAATAAACTATTTATATAGAAACTTGAAAGTCACACTATTTTAGGTGCACAAATAAAGAATTTTCATATATAATACGAGATTCGTGTCTGTCATTACGTATATGCATATATCAATGCTTTTTAACGAAAACCCCGTAACTGCAGCTTGTTTTAAACTGTAGATACGCAGTTTTCGTTGAAAAGCTGCGATAGCATGTCCTCGTGGATAAGTCGAAATCCGTTCGTCTAGAAATCCGTAAGCATTGATCTAGTCGTCTGCATCTCCTTTCCGTTCGGAGAAGCATTTTAAAATACTGTCGTTTGGTGAAAGCGAGTAACCCATTACCACTAAATGACTCTTTTTGACTCCTTACAAGGTAATGGCTTTGGAAAACATTGTGGAAAATGGGGAAATTGCTTGTAGCAATTAACTATTGCTTGTGACAAGCAATTATTGCTTTTGACAAAAAATCTCCATTTTCCACAATGTTTTCTACCCAGGAAAAACAACAAACACGTGACATTTTCATTCACTTGATATTGTCGTCTGCAACATCTTTGGATTTGGATCGATCTAAATTTTTGCCGTTTGGTAATGGAGTAAAAGAAAAGCAAATTGTCTTTTTTGATAAGGGTTAACCAGTGCGCGCATTGCACAAAAATAGGTCAAAGATTAAACTGACATCAATGATATCAAACGGATTTAATTTTTTCCAAACGATTGTATTTAGATCTACACGGTTGACTTTTTGAAAACGTTCACACACTACCTTCAATGTATTTTTCTTCTGATTGATTTCTGCGCTTTAACTCAATGAATTGTGATGAGATAAAGTGAACCGTGCGCTTCTTTAGTAGTGCCATTCCCAGTTTTGTCTCACTTTAATCTTAAGGGGGAATGCTCCAGTTTTTCGGAGCACTCGGTAATAACTGTAGAAAATTTTATGTTTCGTACCATATATGTTTCGCAACCATAGTTTCGATAATATATAGTTTCATTACAATTTACCATTTTCGACTGTAAGAGCGTATTGGTTATACAAAACTGGTTTTCTCAAGATGGAAATCGATGATTTAGAGCAAGACAGTTGTAAATGTGTATGCACTTACCACGGTTTTGCGTCATTTTTCACATGTAGCTCATAAAAATCGCTGTAATTCACTAAAAAGTACGGTGAAGTATACATTTTCTTCTTGAATTATTACCAGGAAATATTGCTTGAATACAATGGGGGAGTTTTATCAAATTCTAATTTGTAGATCTTGAAATATTTCTAGAAAATATGCAAAGACATAAAACACTTCATTTTCGTTGATTTAATTGAACACACGAGCATATTGTTTTATACATATACGCGTTTATAACAGCACATATTTTGGGTTTTCTGTTCTTATTAAATTTAAGACGTTACTTTAAATCACTTTTCGGGACTAAACGATGATTATACATCATTTTTAGTATTTTTAAAAGTGACCTTTGACAGGTGCAAGAAATTGTGCAATTTTTTGCTGTAGGGGTATGTCATACGACTTACTATAAAATTCAAACAAGATCTATGACATTCCATTTTTATTTCGTTTTTTGATTAGTAATAAGATTGACTGTCGAGAAACAAAATATAAAAAATCTATTATTTGGAAAAGAAAAGGTAAACTGGAGCATTCTTCCTTAATACCATGAATTGTTGAAACATTCAAACGCAATTTTAACGACAGTTGTGGACGTTTCCTTCTTTCACAGGCATACAGAAATAAGTTTGCAATTGCGTGTTCGAAAAAAAAACCACATACCAACCAAACAAACAAATAAAAGCAACGTTTTCCGTAGTGTGAAGTTGAACCGGAAACGACCCTATCGAAAGCGAGTATGGTGCGCTCTCTGATGAAAAATCCGTTTAGTACAAGCTGAGAATTAAGAAAAAAACTTGCCTTAAAGCGGGCGATTTTAGGTGTGCACTTTTCCCCAAATTCACATGGGCTAGCCGCCGTGGTATTTTAGGCTGGTCTGTATTGAAAGCTCTGATAGCGATTGTCTTGGTCACTGACCAATTGATAGAATAGAATAATTTTAATTTCCGAAATAGGCCCTTTCCGGGCATAAAAGCGTACACATACAATATTAAAACATATCAAATACCGGGATAGAATATTGACAGGGCCGATATTTAACAAATTATACGGACAAAAGGGCAGCGAAGCGGCCTTTGAGTCCTTCTAGATCAATTCTGTGTGTATAATTGACAGATCCGCCATTTATATTTATAGTAACATTAATGGCAGACCAGACCTTGACGAATAGTTAAAATTTGAGTTCATTGGGGTTTTACGCCGTTTTCAACTACCAGGGTCATATCGCGGCGGCTGGAGCACCTACCCATGGATTCCTGTTGTTTCTCAAACCAGTACTACCACAACACCCTTACCGAGCCTCCAGCTGCTCGCCCACTTAGGTTAACGATTTCAAACCCATTGGTGGGTGACAATTTTGCCAGAAAGGGTATTAGCCGCGGCCGGGTATCGAACCCGGAACCTCTCGTATGAGGGTCAGATACGCTACCAACTGCGCTAAGGCCGCGGCCAGTTAAAATTTGATATAAGCGCTAAAATCATCTTCTTTTTTGGTCCTAGATAATGCAATGCGCCACACAACAAGGCAAACTCTAGCTGTCCTCATGTTGTTCTGATCCCTGAAAAACTAAGCATGTGCCCCTTAAGTCTTGATTTCAAATGTGACATGGCACCCTAAAAGGACCTTCTGGGAAGTCATTTAAACCAAAATAGACCAAACGTATCAGATTTTGCAGTCTCAAACAAGATGTCGCATTTGTAAAATGAACATATTGTTAATAGGAAAACCTAAGACATTAAAGTAAACAATCGATCCTAGTCGGTTTGCGACGCTCGCGTAGATTGACTAGGATGGATGCTTTTCAAACTTCCAAATACAGTCGACACTCTTTGTGTCGAAGTCGGAGGGACCGTCAAAATACATCGACATATCCGGAGTTCGACTCATCCGATTTTGTTCGGCTTCGATAAAGTTGATATTTGACCGTTTTTGAAACTAACCAAGTACGATTATTATTGAAATATAATAGGAAAAGGAAAGAAATTGCTCGTTTCGAGCAATTTCTATCCTTTTCCTACTATATTTCAATAGCTATATTCAGTTCGAAATTATTTTATTTGGAAAAAATGTCCATTGATGAGGACGGGACCAGACTTAAACTTCGACTTAAGCGAAAATTCGACTTATCCGATGTCGACATAACGAGTGTCGACTGTAGGTCCAAACTAGCGTGACTGGTCACAAATATATGAGCCAGGATCTGTAAAAGGCCCCTTAAGGCATTTGAAAAGAAAATGGATCCAGATCAGCCTTTGCACACGCTCAGTCTGCTCTTGATCCAAAATGTTCACCACTAACTTGTTTATTAGCAGTAACAACTGTAAGTTAGAAGACTAACTAAAGGCTTATCCCCAAATTCTATTTTCCAAAATATGTAAGGGCCCTTTTTCCAAATTCGGACTTTTTATTTTTATTATATAAAAATGATGTGCTGTATCATTGTGGTTTAAGGACACATAATTTCTAATATTTTGAAATTTTGAAATATTTTCAAAGTTTAAGAAAAAAGTTTTTGAAGCCCACACAAAACTTATAGTGCAACTGAACATATTTATCAAGTATTTCAAAAATTAAGCATAGAGAAAGTTTTAGCCCATTTCCAAAATAACCCGAGGTTTTGACTTCGCTATAAGAAAATACTTTCAAATATATATGCAAGATATACATCTAAGCAAAGGGAGAAATGTTGATACGAAGCATTTTCTTTTTTAATTCTATATTTTCTGTGATAGTTAATACACACCTTCAGTTTTTGTTGTTCTTTATTTCAATTTGGACCTGTTTCAAAACCTGTTGTTATGAAAAGGGAAAAGACTATACGTCTCGCAAAAATAAGTCAATTTATAACAAAATGTCAGTTTTTTGCAATCTTTTTCTCCTTTGTATAGCCTCTCTTACAACCGGTCGTACATGCTCCGTCGTGCGGTCTGCGTCTTAAAGTAAGGCATAGTCGCGAGGTGCACGCACGTGCAACGTACGATTTTGGTGGACGCAACCACGACACAGACTTGCATCGCACGACTATGCCTAAGTTTTAGACGCAGACCGCACGCAGAAGCACGTTCGACCGGTTGTAAAAGATGCCTTTACTACGACCATTCTGTGTCTTTTAGAAGGCGTACTTTCCTCGAAAAAGATTCATCCTTTTAACCCATTACCACACAATGACTCTTTTTGACTCCCCACAAAATAATGGCTGTGGAAAACATTGTGGAAAATGGAGAAATTGCTTGTCACAAGCAATTTCTTCATTTCCCACAATGTTTTCTACCCCAAACGACTGAAAAATGTAAACTTTCATACACATGAAGTGTCGTCTGCGTGATCTTTGAATTTTGAACAGCCCAAAATTTGTCGTTTGGTAATGGGTTAACCTGGTATATTTGATGAACGTCAGCGACTGTCGACGACTTAAAACTATAGTCCGGTGACGATTACTTGGTTACTTGGTGGTAGAGACCGATCATAGGACTTCGCCTCTCTGGTCCTTTTGACTATAGTTTTGTTCTTTTTCGAAGTAGTCTAAAGCCCACACAAGAGTATTTCAAAATACAGAAGGTCGTCAATTTTAATAATATTCTCGACGCATCATTAAGCTGGTTCATAAATAAACCTAGCTTTTGCATTTATTCTCCTTAAGGCAGAATACCCGTAATGTGGCCATTTGAGATTCGTAAAACATCGGCCTTTTTCGAGCGACGTCGTTAAGTATCCGAAAATATTCAGGCGCGGTCGTAAATATTCGGCGGTGGAAAGTTCCACCGCCGAATGTTTTCGACGTCGCCCGAATAATTCCGACGACGCGCGAATCTCATTTGGGGTGGACTACCTTGATTTACAATTTTTCCACATCAAAAAAGAAATATGGCATACAAATAATTATTGTACTCTCGTTCCATAGTTAAATTATTTACTAAGTTTTGCTACGGAACAATCAAGAATCGATCGATATGAGCGATAAAGTCTGGATATAAAATAAACAAGACTTATAAAATGCTGTTCATTACCATTTGTATAATTTGCCTCAATATTTTGTTCGAAGCATTTTGGTTAGGATAGTGACGTCTACGCGAGATATTGTTTTGGAAATGTTTATATTCCGTTTTTATTCACCTCACATGGTGTGGCTAAGCAAAGAGGTTATTCGACGAGTTTACTTCTCGATACATTGGTTGATATAGGAGAAAAACGTGCGGCACGAGCGTGAACACATTTCGAAATTGAAAGAATGTGCAATTGTAAATTGTGTTATTATAAAAAGTCGTAACTGCAGCTTGATTCACGCTGTAGTTATAATGTTTTGCAATAATACCGACGATTTACCGCTAATCGAGAAGGCTGTTTCTCCTCACGCTTAAATGTAATGTACCGTTTATAGGCTCCGCCCTGTCTCCCGAATAAAAACAGAATATTTCTATATCTATTTTACGTCAATATGGTATACCTCACGATAAATGACCTGGCAGAGCATCTCTAGGCAGTCCATGTGGCTAGGGATGCTTTGCCAGGCCCCGGTTTCTCGAAAAAACTTAAGTATATTCTCATGAGAACATGCTCAACTTCAAAGGGATACTCTCCAACGTTGAAGGGTATTCGATTGAAGTTCACGTGGATTTCGTGCGATTTGAGCACTGTGCTCAGATTTAAGCATGAGAACATACTTAAATTTTCGAGAAACTGGGGCCTCCAACATGGTATTCTGACTTTAATAATATAATATCTCTACACGGTACGAAAACTCCAGAGACAGAGACAATGGTTTCGTGATTCAAATCCTCTGGATCGTTCCCGACCATGCATGGCTCTGTCTCTGGGATCACGAATTTTGGACAAAAACAGGTGAGTGTTCGACATTGTTGTTCATTTTTTTCGTGATTATAAGCAAAAAAGGGGAAACGTCATACTCCCCTATTTTGATACCAAGATCTTCCCTCAAATCCCTGTCATTGATGAGAACATTCGGGCAAAAGTATTTTTGAATGCCGTGATATATTTTCTTAAAGATGTTCGCAATTTCCACGAATGTTTTCAGCTTTGACAGGAATTTGAGGGAAACCGGACAGTACAACGTATCGAATGGTACGTACATGTATCTCAATACTGAGAGTTAAGAATTTGATTTAAATTTTGAGACAAAATGTGTACTCACCGAGTGTTTTTGTTCACATAAGTTAGGAAAGCATATTGTAACAAAGTTACGTGATTGCCGCCTGTGATTTAACTATAGTGTTAGATTATATCATACATTCATGCATAAATTACATTTAGAAATATTCTCTTGACAAGGGGAGGCAGAATTTCTACACCAAATTTTAATCTGTCAATGTTTCTTTCCCTTTCCCTAGTCTTTTCAAAATGTATAGCCAATTTGCAAAACCGGTAATCCGAGTCTTCTCTGATGTAAATACGCTCTTTGATATTTTTATTTTTCGCTATTTCGTAAATAGCGAAAAATCAAAATATCAAAGAGCGTATTTACATCAGAGAAGACTCGGATTACAAAACCGGGAGACAGTATTTGTTTAATTCTTAACTTCTAATCTGTCAATTGATAAGAAGATACAATTTTGTAAATATTGAAACAGTGTGCACAATGACACAAACCATTTGTTCAACGCATGATTCTGTGAAGAATCCACCAATAAAAATTAATTTTCGACATTTGAAAATAAGACTTAAAAAGCCACGAAAACATTTAATGTTTTCGTGGCTTTTTAAGTCTTATTTTCAAATGTCGAAAATTAATGCGCTTAATGATGCCAAAAGCGATTCAAGTGGTTAAATTCACTTGGTTGACCTAATCTGCTTTACTTTTTGCAACATAGATTGTGCGAAAAAATGGTAATTTTTTACAGGAGAACTACAAGGTGGGTAACCCACGTGACTTTTGGGAAGCGTTTACACCGAAAAAAAATCGCCTGCTTCAAGGTATGTTTTGTTTAATTTCTCAGCTTATACGCTACGGGTTTGGACGAGATAAAGTGCACGGAACGCTCATTTGAGCGGGCCATTCCCGTTTGTAACTCATTCTTCTAGAGCTGAATCCAGTGGTTTCTTCAAACATTCAAGCGAAAGTTTTTTCGGTGAATGTGAACGCTTCCCACTTTCGTTTAGCACTTAAAAAAACTTTGGCTCGAAAGTTTGAAGAAACCACTGGATTTGGAGGTGAGTTAGCTAGAGCCGGGAATAGCCCTCTCAAAGGCGCGTTCCGTGCACTTTATCTCATCAAAGTCAATAGAGTATAAGCTGAGAAATTAAACACAACATACCTTGAAGCGGACGAATTTTTCGGTGTGAACTCTTCCCAAAAGTCACGTGGGTTACCCACCGTGGACTACACAATTATACGGTTGCAAAATACGATATTACATTCTTTTCTTGGTAGCCGACTTTATTCAAGAATCCTTTGCCCACGCATGCAGCGTATCCAAGAAACAGAATAAAGAAGGGTATCATGTTAGTTAGGTAGTCAATCAAAATGAGACTAATCAGGTATCAGAATTTTTTTCGTAAAGACGTCGTCAACATTCCAACGCCAAATGTTTACGACTTCGCCCTAATAGGTTCGGATAACGTATCCGAACCTATTAGGGCGAAGTCTTAAACATTTGGCGGTGGAACGTTCCACTGCCGAATGTTTATGACGTCACCCGAATGCTTCAGGCGTCCAGTGAATCTCATTAAGAATGGACAGCCTTAATCCAGAAGAATACGTTTCCCTATTGATGATAAATAAACCAGGCACCGGTTTTTTGAAAAAACTTTAAAAGTATATACTCACGAGTTCATGCTCAACTTCAATTGAAAACCAGTCAACGTTGATTGGTATTCAATTGAATTTCACGTGGATTTCGTGTGATTTGAGGACGGTGCTTAGATTTGAGTCGGGGAACGTACTTAAGTTTTTTCGAGAAACCAGGGCCAGGTTTAAACCCTTTCCGAATCAAGATCTCGTGTAGATATCATTGTTCAAGCGAAAAATCTTGGACTAAACAGATTGAAGCAAATGATAGAAATGTTCAAGAACAATATTTTCTCGTTTTTACTCTCTAATCAGAGTTAATCGCTCATATCTACCAATTCTTGATTGTTCCGTAGTAATATAGTAAACCATTCAGCGATGGAAACATAACATAACACAAGATTATAATCCATTTTTATTCACCTCACAGGGTGTGGCTAAGCGAAGAGGTTATTCGACGAGTTTACTTCTCGATATCTTGGTTGATATAAGAGAAAAACGTGCGGCACGAGCATGAACACATTTCGAAATTGAAAGAACGTTCTATTGTAAAATGAGTTGTTATAAAACCTCGTAACTACAGCCTGATTCACGCTGTAGTTATAATGTTTTGCAATAATAGCGACGATGTATATTCCGTTTCTATTCACATGACAGGGTGTGGCTAAGTAAAGAGGTTATTCGACGAGTTTACTTCTCGATACCTTGGTTGATATAATCCATTTTTATTCACCTTACAGGGTGTGGCTAAGCGAAGAGGTTATTCGACGAGTTATTCTTGATATCTTGGTTGATATATGAGAAAAACGTGCGGCACGTGCATGAACACATTTCGAAATTGAAAGAACGTTCGATTGTAAAATATGTTGTTATAAAACCTCGTAACTACAGCCGAATTCACGCTGTAGTTATAATGTTTTGCACTAATACAGACGATGTACCGCTAAGCGAGAAGGCTGTTTCTCCTCAAGCTTAAATGTAATGAACCGTTTACTAGGCTCCGCCCTGTCTCCCGAAAAAAATCAGAATATAGAAGAGAAAAAACGTGCGCCACGAGCAAGAACATATTTCAAATTGAAACAAAGTGCGATTGTAAAATGTGTTGTCATAAAACCTCGTAGCTACAGATTGATTCACGCTGTAGTTATAATGTTTTGCAACAATACCGACGAATTACCGCTAAGCGAGAAGGCTGTTTCTCCTCAAGCTTAAATGTAATGAACCGTTTACTAGGCTCCGCCCTGTCTCCCGAAAAAATCAGAATATACATAGCCTTTATTTCATCTAAGGTAGGCCTACAAAACTTTGGAAAGGGAGTGCTATATTCTGTTTTATGTAGGAAATTTGCAAATAAATGAGAAAAAATACTAAAGCAAAGTTTGTTTATGAACCGGCTCAATGGTCCTTTTAAAATAATATTTATAATTGACGACCCTCTTTATTTTGAAATACTCATGTATACTATTAAAATGTTGCGTGGGCTTAAAAAGCGTTTGAGCCGGAATTTTGGAAAATAAACAAATGTTGGTCTGGATTAGTTTGTATAAAAGTGCAGTCTGATCCTGGTCCATTCTTCTCTCTGAGAGTTGCTTCGGGTTCAACCATCGACAATGCGTAACCCATTACGGCACACTGACTCTTTTTGACTCCCTACGAGACAAATGCTTCAGGAAAACATCGTGCAAAATGAAGAAATTGCTTGTGATAAGCAATTTCTTCATTTACCACAATGTTTCCTACTTAAAAATACCAACAAATTTCAAATCTCATTCACTTGAATTTGTCGTCTGCAACATTTTTGGATTTAAACAAGTGTAAAAGTTTGCCGTTTGGTAATAGCTTAAGAACGATCATTTCAACTACGCATTTCAAGTCCTTTGCGAGTCCCGTAATTCTTTAAAAACGACTTCGTTAAGTTCCAACAAAGAACATGATTAAAATGTGTATTCGATGCATTAAGGTAGTCTTCCCTTAAGGAGATTCACGCGACGTCGGAATTTTTCGAGTGACGTAAACAGTCGGCGGTGGAAAGTGACATCATTTTGTTGTTGTTGTTGTTGTTGTTGTTGTTGTTGTTGTTGTTGTTGTTGTTGTTGGTGTTGTTTTGTTGTTGTTGTTGTTGTTGCCTTACTCGTAGCGTATCCGTGTAGATCCGAAACGTTAGAATTAAACGAATGTTTATAACAACACCCGAAAAATTCCGACGTCTCGTGAATCTCATTAAGGGTGGACTACCTTAAGTTTGGCAATAGACTCGCTACTCTTTGCTCAAGATTGTAAAGAAATGCTCAATCTGCAATTCTCGTTTTAAAATCGTCGCCAGTCGTTAAGTTGAACTTTTTAAAAAACGTCCATCAAACAAATCGTCATTACATGTAATTTCGTCGTTGTAAATGCAAAATCTCGTATCTCGTTTTGGAAGATTTTAAAGGGGAAGGAAAAAAGTGTAAGAACTTTTCCCAAACTGAAAGGTTTTACCTGAAGTTTGGACATATTGTTTACAAATATTGTGTCATCAATCCTAATAAGTAAAAGTATCTCAAAACCTGCAAGAATTGTCTTTACTGGACACACACGATTTAGGCTACTTTGAAAATCGCAAAAATCTGCATACGAGGTCTTCCACTTACACCGACGATGTATACAAAATAAATCACGCAACCAGGGGTTTTCCTGTCAAAACCACAGTACTATGTTGTATTCTTTGCAAATAAAAGAAAAAATACAAAAGATAAGTTTGTTTTCGAAACGTCGTTATGGTGCGAGAAAAATAGCATGCTCCATTTTGAAATATTTCACGTACACAAAAGATATTGCAACTTCATATTGTGTGGGCTTCTAAAACACTTGAGCCGAGATCCGGAAAACACCCCACCATATAAGAGTCTGATCCTGATCCAACCTGATCTCCGGGAATTGTTACATATCGCTGCTTTTTAGCTTGTTTTAAGCTGCAGTAGCGTGGTTTTCGTTGAAAAGCGACGATATTTAACCTTCGAAAATATAGTCCAAATTACTCGAAGTATATATCGATGCTTTTCATTAAAAACCTCGTAACTGCAGCTTAAAACAAGCTGCAGTTACGATGTTTTTGTTGAAAATCGACAACGTTCAGATAATTTTAGATATCCGTAATTCTATAAGAATGACTTCATAAAATTCAGACAATCGTGCAACCAGGTTCTTTCCCCCTCAAAACCACATTGACGTAACGTCAAAAGTTGGCGCTAATTTGTTTTTAGCGTCGTCTGGAGCTTAAAGTACACAATTTTTCCTTCTGCCAATAGTTTAATGACATTTCACATTTAATTTATATTTTTCAATAAATTTTACTTTTATTTCTCTCTGATTGAACGTAATTATTTTCTTATGAAATTTCTGAAATTTCAAGCCAAATATTGCACCGTTTACGAGAAATATAATAATTACATTTTTGTGCTAAAATTTAAGGGGGAATGCTCTTGAGTTTTTCGGAACACTCGAGCCGCGTGCGATTTAGGCCAGAAGTTGTCTTCTGGAAGAAGAAGAGCTAGTCTGGTTCCCGGCTCTGATACACTACGTAGTAGAAAAAATACTACGTAGTGTATCAGAGCCTGGAACCACGCTCTTCTGGAAGAGCTCTACCGGCCTAAATCGCACACGGCTTCGGTCTTTACTGTAGTAAATTAAATGTTTCGTACCAATATGTTTCGCTACCATATTTTCAATATTGTAACACATCATTACAATTTACCATTTTCGACGGTAAAAGTGTATTTATTATGCAAAACTGATTTCCTCAAGATGGAAATCGATTATTTAGAGCAAGACAGTCGTAGGTGTGTATGTAGTTACCACTGTTTTTGCGTCATTTCATTCATGTGTAGGTGATAAACATCGCTGTAATTCCCTAATAAGTGCGCTGACCTATACATTTTCTTTTTGAATTATTACCAGGACATATTGCTTAAAACAATGAGGGAGTTTTATCAAATTCTATTACGTAGAACTTGAAATATACCAAAAATATGAAAATTTTGACATAAAACACTTCAGCTTCGTTGATCTAACCGAACACGTGAGCATGCTGTTTTATACATTTACACGTTTATAGTAGCACATATTTTGGGTTTTCTGTTCTCATTAAATATAAGACGTTACTTTAAATCCGTTTTCGGGACTAAGCGATGTATACAGAGCATTTTATTAGCATTTTAGTGACCTTGGACAGGTGCAAGAAATTGTGCATTTTTTCGATGTAGGGGTATGTGATACGAATGCCTATAAAATTCAAACAAGATCGCTGACCATCCATTTTTATTTTATTTTTCAATTGGTAATGACATGTAATTTCAACATACAAAATATAAATAAATTCCAATATTGGGACAAAATTTAGAAAACTGGAGAATTCCCCCTTAACAAGGTGTGAACAACAGTTCGTATTTATATGGAATTTGCCATATCTGTCTCAACTTTTTTATACTTTGATTATCCATTTGAATACTTTGATTCGTAGAGTACTTTGATAAGGTACTTTGATTATCCATTTGAAAACCTTGAATACTTTGATGCCATGCATCTATTTATAGCTTTGAATATAATTCATAGTTCAGTAAATTGACTGATCCATTTACAAGGAAGGCCATTGGACTGATCTTTGAACCATACTAAAGCAAATTAATACGTCGGTCTTTTCTTCTCTTAGATAAATGATTAATTGAATGTTTCATTTTCAGTCACACAATCCAATATCTACATGTATAACTTCAGACTTACATATCGAATATTCGAATGACTGTTACCTAATTAATCTTTGCTTTTGATAGAACTATTTATAGTGAGGAGGAGCTGAAGGTGTTGTATGAAAAGAATGGTAAAGTGCAGAGAAAGGCGGCTGCAAAAGAGAAGCAAACTTTGCAAAATTTGCTTCCCAAAAATGAAATTGGAATGTTATGTCCCTTTAAGTATCTTATATTATATATAACGAGGGGTGATCAAAAGGTTCCCGGAAAAAAAATGCTTTAATTTCTTTATTAATAATCCGATTTTCACCAAATTTGAACTATAAAAATATCAGCCATTTTCTAATTTGGATGCAAAGTGAATTCAGTGACATGCAACATAAAATGAAATTATCGTTGTCACGGCAACGTCAATGACGTCGACCCGGAACTTTGTCTTTCCAAAGTCGATTGAAAAATGTAAGAATCAATATTCGCTTTGTCCACAGAAACATCCCGTTGTGCTTATCAACGTTTATAATAAATGCGAAACGTGAACGTAAAATGCCGACGCATAACGACACAGTGATTGTTCCGTGGATTTGTCTTTTAATTTATTATATATAGCACATTAGTCTTATCCGCACTTAGTGTTCGACCTACTTTTTGGACCAATGAAATTGTAGTATATTTTAAATTTTCGCCGCTATATTTCGCATTAACGAGCTATCGGATAGATCATGTGACCGCTAAACATAGCCACGCCCCGTTTCCAATAAATCGTTAGCGAACACTAAGTCAGATAGAGTTTGTATAGTACACGTAATATTTCTTTTTTTTTTTTTTTTTTTTTTTTTTTAATCTGGTTTGTTTTCCTCATTTTATTAAATATTCATTTTCCAAATACGTCAGTGGCGACCCAGTGGGTGCGGGGGTTCAAATTAACCCACTCTGAAGTCTGATTATTTCATGTTCATGCAGACATTCAGTCAATTATTCATTTCCATGCATAAATTCAGTAAAAATCGTATAAAAATAGGAAAACAAACCAACCCCCTATTTGTATATTCGAAATCCCTTCAATAACATTTATTTTCTTCCTTAAGCATAATATTGAAATCCGGAACGGTGAATCAACTTATGTGAAGTGTATTTACAAGCGTGTGTATTTTGATGCATTTCGTATTGCTAGAAAAAGGTGTTTTTATTGAGTGGCTGTAAACCTTAAAAGGAAACATAAGTCCATCAAAATTAGCCCGGAACAAGTTAATTTTCGTGTGCAAAGTCCATTAGTTATAGTCGACCCAAATTAAATCGGGACAACTTATCACGTTGCAACAAAGACAACATTACCATGAGTATGACTGAACATATTTTGTTTGAATGTGAAAGCGTGAATCAGTGCAGAACAGCCTTTGATCAGATGATCAAAGATTCTTTTGGCACAATTGTCTCAAATTATCTGAAAAGTTTAGGAAGTTACACCTATGTTAGGGCTCTCTTTGGGCTAGACGAAAATCTTTCTGCAATTTTAAGAGGAAATATTGAGCAGTTTAATTAAAAAATCATTACTTTTCTACATACAATTTTGATATGTTATAATTAGTCCACATACATTCGAGAGTGGTAATGTAGACCACTGCCGGTACGCACATCAGTGCATACCGACTATGGCATGCATTATCAAACTCCTAATGTAACACAGCTTAAGGTGGGTTCACATTGACGAATTTTCTTACGATTCCTTACGAATTGGACATTCGTAATCACATTGCCGATAAGTTCACGTATTGTTACGATTTGAGCGAATTTAACGGACGGTTTACGTATTTCTACGACTAGTTTACGGACTGGTTACGGATTATTTACGAATCAATAGGAGGATTACCGACTTAGTTACGAATATTTACGAGTCCTTTGTTATTATTGTGTTGTTGTTGTAAAGGTAGGTTCACACTAACGAATTTTCCTTACGAATCCTTACGAATTCGACATTCGTAGGCCATCCGTGAACATTCGTAAACAATACGCTGGCATCCGTAAATAAGCCGTAAGTATAAAATGCTTTATTTCTCAATGTCAGCTGCTTGATGATGATGTGGAGATTACTTCTTATCATTTACAACCAAAAAAATAATAGACATAGTTAAGAAATCGTGCATATTCATGGATTTCGTTTTGAGTGGCCCATTCGGAAAGTCTTATCGTATATAACCGCAATTATTCGTAAACAACTCTTATGCATTCGTAAACAACTCGCAATGAATCGGGGATATTCTTAATGATTCGTGCTCATACGGGTTCATTTTTTGACATGTCGAAAATTTTCTCACGAATGTCCACGGATTAAATGTTCCGTTATTCAATCGTAAATTACTCTTAGTTAATCGCAAATCACCCGTAAGTCATTCACGAATACAATACGGCAAGTTTACGAATATTAACGAGCCGGAGTGTTTAAAAAAGGGCAATTATGATATGAGATTCCGAGAATAATACTAAAACGGATCAGGCTCCACAAAGGGCCTGATGAGGGTTATGTTTGACGGAGAAGCTGCGAGAGGAAAGTGTGGGTCCAGTGAAACCTTGTGTATATGCAGAGTATTATGGTGATAGATATTTATCTTACATGATAAAAGTACACTTTTTCGAAATCATTGCTCATATTCTATACTTCGATTCAAAATTGATGGCAAATATAATCTATGATAGAGGAAATACTATTTAATGTTTTGCTAAACGTCAAACGATTTCCAATTGGATTTGCAACAAAATGAGGACTAAGAGACCTTTTTTCAATGTGTTTATATGCACTGTGGTCATTTTTCATCCCATCACAAAAATTGACGATAAGTCCTTCAAAAGTTGTTCCATGTTAAAGAAAAAATGATTTATTATCCACGAATATAAGATTGAACAAGATGTGTTTGTGAAACACAAATGCCCCCGAAATGGCCATTTTTCTAGAATGTTAAGTTTTCATGGAGTAAAGGGTTATTAAGGGTTAAGGGATGACCGACCTTGAGGATGCTCAAATTGCTTGGAACAGATAGATATCATTGAAAGGAAGTTGCATACCAAATTTGAGCTTTGTATGTCAAATACTTTTGGAGAAAAGGCAAAGGTTAAGTTTTCGGAGTAAAAGGTTAAGTTTTCGTAGAGTAAAGGGTTGATAAGGGTTAACGGATGACCTTTAGAAAGATCAAATTGCATGGAACAGATAGATATCATTGAAAGGAAGTTGCATACCAAATTTGAGCTTTGTATGTCAAATACTTTTAAAGAAAAGGCCAATGTTAAGTTTTCGGAGTAGAAGGTTAAGTTTTCGAAGAGTAAAGGGTTGATAAGGGTTAAGGGATGACCTTGAGGAAAGTCAAATTGCATGGAACAGATAGATATCATTAAAAGGAAGTTGCATACCAAATTTGAGCTTTGTATGTCAAATACTTTTGGAGAAAAGGCCAATGTTAAGTTTTCGGACAGACGGACGGACAGACGGACAGACGGACGGACGGACGGACAGACAGACAGACGGACACGAGTAAAACAATATGCCCCCGTATCGAGAGATCGGGGGCATAAAAAGTATATAAAAAAGTAAACGTGCATCGGAGAACAACTTTGAATACAGCATTCTTAAATATATGTCTAGGGTCATAAATGACCCAAAACGGTAGTATGAGGGTTATTCCGGTAGAATCACTAAAGTTTTCTTTTCCAAACGGCAAGATTTTTTTGTTGTTTCGATTTGAAAGGAGTTACAGACAAAACAGTTATTGATGTAAGAAGTGGAAACTTTGTATGTTATTGAATAGAAAATTCTGAATGAACAGAAAGAATTGCATTGCTGATTATCAGCAATTTTTTCATTTCTCTCAATATTTTCCCAAACCACGGGACGTCAAAACTAGGTCTTGTTTGGGAAAGGGTTAAAGGTTTTGAAGAAATTGTTGGTACAACCCAAGCTTATTTCGTTCGCAAGTCATATCGTCTTGTCGAATGTCAGATTTTCAAGAACGAGGTTGTCTTTCTTACAACAACAACAACAACAACAAAATAATAACAAAGGACTCGTAAACATTCGTAACTAAGTCGGTAATACTCCTATTGATTCGTAAATAATCCGTAACCAGTCCGTAAACTAGTCGTAGAAATACGTAAACCGTCCGTTAAATTCGCTCAAATCGTAACATTACGTGAACTTATCGGCAATGTGATTACGAATGTCCAATTCGTAAGGAATCGTAAGAAAATTCGTCAATGTGAACCCACCTTAAGAAAGACAACCTCGCTTTTGAAAATCTGACATTCGACAAGACGATATTACTTGCGAACCAAATAAGCTTGGGTTGTACCAACAATTTCTTCAAAACCATTAACCCTTTCCCAAGCTAGACCTAGTTTTGACGTCCTATGGTTTGGGAAAATATTGAGAGAAAAGAATAAATTGCTGATAATCAGCAATGCAATTCTTTCTGCTCTCTCAGAATTTTCTATTCAACAACATACAAAGTTTATACTTCTTACATCAATAACTGTTTTGTCTGCAACTCCTTTCAAATAGAAACAACAAAAAATCTTGCCGTTTGGGAAAGAAAACTTAAGTGATTTTACCGGAATAACCCTCATACTACCGTATAGGGTCATTTATGGCCCTAGACATATATTTATGAATGCTATATTCAGAGTTGTTCTCCGATGCCCGTTTATTTTTTTACTTTTTCAATCTTTTATTCGTGGATAATAAATCAATTTTTCTTGAACATCGAACAACGTTTGAAGGACTTATCGTCAAGTTTTGTGATGGGATAAAAAAAAATGACCCCAGTGCATATAAACACATTGAAAAAAAAGGGCTCTTAGTCCTCAATTTATTGCAAATCCAATTGGAAATCGTTTGACGTTTAGCAAAACATGAAATAGTATTTCTTCTATCATAAATTATATTTGTCATCAATTTTGAATCGAAGTATAGTATATGAGCAATGATTTCGAAAAGGTGTACTTATATCATGTGAGATAAATATTTATCATCTTAAGCCTCTGCATATACACAAGGTATGACCAAGACCCACACTGTCCTCTCGCAGCTTCTCCATCAAACATAACCCTCATCAGGACCTTTGTGGAGCTTGATCTGTTTTAGTATCATACTCGGAATCTTCTATAATTATAATTGCCTTTTTTAAAGGGGGAATAACACTTAACATCTTGCACATTTTCCGAGAACTTCGTACAAAAAAATAAATATATATATTATTAAAATATGGTCTTTAAATTGCATATATGCCAAATCTTAGCTTTCTACCTTGTGTATTGGCTTAGATGTCGACGGATTTAAAACCCCGTGATTTTTTGTCGGGGGGATAAAAATTATAATAATAAAACATATGGGTTTTAAATCCGTCAACATCCTAGCCAATACACAAGATAGAAAGCTAAGATTTGGCATAGATGCAATTTAAAGGCCATATTTTCATAATATATATTTATTTTTTGCACGAAGTTCTCTGAAAATTTGTAAGATGTTAAGTGTTATTCCCCCTTTAAACATCCCGGCTCGTTTATATTCGTAAACTTGCCGTGTTATATTCGTGAATTACTTACGGGTTATTTGCGATTAACTAAGAGTCATTTACGATTGAATAACGGAACATTTAATCCGTGAACATTCGTGAGAAAATTTTCGACATGTCAAAAAATGTCCCCGTATGAGCACGAATCATTAAGAATATTCCCGATTCATTGCGAGTTATTTACGAATGCATAATAGTTGTTTACGAATACTTGCGGTTATATACGATAGGACTTTCCGAATGGGCCACTCAAAACGAAATCTATGAATGTGCACGATTTCTTTACTATGTCTATTATTTTTTGGGTTGTAAATAATAAGAAATAATCTCCATATCATCACCAAGCATCTGACTTTGAGAAATAAAGCAGTTTATACTTACGAGTTATTTACGGATGCCAGCGTATTGTTTACGAATGTCCACGGATGGCCTACGAATGCACAATTCGTAAGGATTCGTAAGGAAAATTCGTTAGTGTGAACCTACCTTTACGTGTTGAAAATATATCATTTCACAGCCTTGTGAGTTTACTTTTCATTTAGTTTCGGTCAAGTTTTCTTATTTGAAAGGTATGTGGATATATGGAAATAATCATTCGTTCTATGTTCAAAATTTATATTCAAACTAATGTTTATTTCTCTGTGTTCATTCTGTATTGTCAATATGTAATATGTTTGCGTGTTTATTTGTCCATGTTTGTATATGTATCTTCATAATTGGAGGAATTAAAGAATAATAAATAATAACGCTTTGTCCACAGAAACATCCCGTTGCGCTTATCTTTAATTTTCGTGTGCAAAGTCCGTTAGTTATAGTCGACCCAAATTAAATCGGGACAACTTATTTTTGTCTGCACTGCCCGTAAGTTGAGCGTGTTAGAAAACATTGCCGAAGTGGGGTCATTACATGTGTAGATGTCCCGGGTTAATGTTGCTGGACTATACTTTTTGCCCAAATTGTCTCGACATATTTGTGACCTTTCACTTTAATCCATTCCACGTGGTGATGCCTTTTGGTGCATCTCAAGAAACAATTCTTGGGAAAACATCGTGGAAAATGAAAAAATTGCTTGTGATAAGCAATTTTTTCATTATCCAAAATTATTTCTTAGCCAAAGTGTAAAGATTCATTTAAAATTTCACCAACTTGAAGTTGTTGTCTGCGAGTTTTTGAAATTGGAACAGTCAAAACATTTACTGTTTGGTAAAGGGTTAAAAGGGACCATGGGGTAAAGTTTGAGTTTATTGGGGTTTTACGCCGTTTTCAACTACCAGGGTTATATCGCGGCGGCTGGAGCACCTAACCGTGGGTTCCTGGTATTTCTCGCATCAGTACAACCACAATATCCAAACCGAGCCCCCAGCTGCTCTCTCACATAGATGATTCACACCCATTGGTGAGAGACAAATGACGTTTGTCAAATGTCAGAATGGATACTGGCCGAGCCGGGGTTCGAACTCGAGACCCCTGGATTGACAGACTCCGACGTAACCGACTGAGCTATCCGGGCTCGGCACCATGGGGTAAAGCGGATAATCCGTGTACATGTACTTTAATACATTCCAAAACGAGACTGACGTCCCTTATAAGAATAGCTTGAGAAGCATTGAGGCAAAATAGGCCTAATAAATGCTGATTTTTCTCCTTTGACATCATTATTTTCTGTGTTTTATTGCCAATGAAAAATAACTTAACAAATATTCATTTTGACACCTATAGACGTTTTCACGTCGGGTTCCCAAACACTCTTTCAGTTTGAAAGCTGTTGCAGACGACAAAATGGAAATTGTTAATGATTGGAATCGTGTATGGTATAGTCCGTAAAATATTATCAGCATTTTCTTCTTGTGTCTCAATGTTTTCCAGAGCATTTTTCTTAATGGCTGTCAAAATCGTCATTGTTGGGTAATGGGTTAAAGTAACGAAAAGTGAATCATGATGACAAGTTAAATTCTTGCTTGGCAAAGAATTAATTAGAATATTCGAGCATGAATTTCAAATATGTCTGTGGTTTTTTGATAAACCTACTATTCAACCTTTTTTACCATTTTAGTGACTAACCAGTATGTACGTGTCTTATATGTCATTGTTATAAATGTATTTGTACTTAGTGTGTCATTTTACATTTATCAAAAAAAGGATACTTTTATTGTTATCTGAAAAAAAAAATTCGCATGAAAATTCTGAAAATTTCAAACCAAAATATTGAACCGTTTACGAGAAATATATATACTTTTGTGCTAAAATTAAACAAATTGATGTTCACAGCAGTTCAGATGTATATGGAATTTGTCATTTCTGTCTCAATTTTAAAGGTGGATTTTTCGCTTATAAACAACAACTTAAAGAATTTAAACATTCATAAGTATTAGAATAACTAATATTGGCATCAAGACATAATTTTTTTTTAAAAAAAATGAAACGGGAATGTGATGTCTCTTTAAATCTTCGCGTAAATAACGCGGGTATTTTGGAAAACTAAGATCAGATTGCCTAAGAATGCCTACCGAAGCAGAATATCATTATGCTTAAAGCTCGTTAACTCTCGCCGGAGGAGTCGAAATTTTGCTTTAGGTAGTTTATCCTTAATGAGATTCGTGCGACGTCGGAATTATTCGGCCGATGTCAATTTTAAACATTCGGCGATGGAACTTTACGCAATAACGCTGCTCGAAATAATCCGATGTTTTATGAATCTCAAGATGGCCACATTACGGGTATTCCACCATAACCCATTCCCAAATAACCAAATTCTAGGGTGGTTTAATTCAAAAGCTGCTACAAATCACAAAATGAGAGTATTGATAAAGGTAAAATTTGTAAACAATATAACATAGAAAACATTGAGACAAATGGAGAAACAGCTGGTTATCAGCAGTTTCTTCGTTTGTCATAATGTTTTCCCAAGCCAATTTTATTGGGGACGTCAAAATCAGGTCATGTTTGGGAAAGGGTAAGGTATATGACTCATCATTAAAAACACAACTTTCTAGCCATGGGACCTGCATCAAATTACACACACTTGGAAATACATTTCAAATAAGTTGATTGATCGTGCCGGATTTCAAGATTGTGCTTCAAGAAGAAAATAATTTACAAACATCTTTTTACTCTATATTCATAAGCTAGGGAGGTAATTTATAACATTTTTATCAAATGTTTCTATAATTATGCATTAATTCAAAATTCTAAATCGTTCAAAATGCTTATGTTTGTATTTGGAATGGAAATATAACACAGTTTAGGATTTACTGGCACTTTTCAAATTTCGCCTCCGACTCTTTCGTGCCAATGATAGGTTGTATACGTTAAATCGAGGTGAAAATCTTTGTACGTCCTCATCAATGGATATCAAAACTATATATACTTAACCAAACTTATAAGTACTCCGTTTTCCATTATGCGCAAAATGTTCTTCGGTAAAGGAATATCAAAAGTCGATATTTCTAATTATTCCCTAACTTAATTACTTGGCCGATATCAATTTCATTTTGAAAAATTATTGTGCATTGCAAAATGATAACTTCCGGTCAACTATAGAAAATTGAAATATTCCTCCTGCGTTTCATACACGAATCCCACGTGCTTAATTCATAATTTATTCCTTTATGGGTCAACGTGCCAAACATAAAAACATAAAATGCGTTGGAAATCTCTACAACAACAACCCATAACAACTGGTGTTTTACAAGGTGGTGCGATTCGAGCGTAGGTAATATTCTCATACCCACATTTCCAGTCGTTCTATACAAATTAGATACAAAATATCGTTCATTACTGTCAAACATCATCATTCTTGTAACATTCGTATCATTTTTCAAAAGAAATGCAACCCGTATCATACATGTACATGCAAATGCTATCAACCAACTTTAGTCCTTGGGCCAGATATGGTTGGAGTTACCACTAAAATGGACAAAGGGACACCTATATATCTTGAAAGACCTATCCAAAGGAAGAACAAAAATGCAATGATATCCACTCTGCAGAGTAGCTATACCTCAGAATGTGCATTTGAAATTTGATAGGGTTTGGATAGTGGAAAATCAGTGCAAGGTTTTGAAATGTTTAAAATAATGTGGCTTTACTGCTTTCTATACTAAGCATACACTGCATATATAAACCAGATGCATAGAAATACATTTCATGTTGAATAATTTGTCCTACACAGCATGTATATGGAAACAATCACAACAGGTATATCCATAAAGGGAGGTAATAAGCCGAGCAAATTACATGCTTTTCAATATGGAGTATGGCATTATTATGTCATAAGCCAAAAATGAAAACCCTCTGTATTTTCTTGAACCTGTTAATGAATTCTGACTGTTGTTCCATTTCAAAGTACCGGATAAGCAAAATTTAACAACCTTCTTGTTTCCATGGCAACTGTCTTCTTATAGAAGTTTCAGCATTAGCTTCAACTAATCGCAAAAAAACATTTTAAAACTATTATAGTAATAAAACATACATTTTAGTTTTGAAATGTTATTTTGTTAAGACATCTCTTACACAAAACTAATTAGTATGCTTATGAATATTAATAAGAACTTTAATAACAAGATCGTGAAACACAAATGCCCAAGGAATAGCAATGTTAAGTTTTTATGCTAAGTTTTCGAGGTAAGGATTGAAAAGGGTTAATGAATGACCTTGAGGAAGGTCATATTGATATTGCACGAACAGATAAATATCATTGTTCAAAAGAATGTTACATACAAAATTATAGCTTTGTATGTCAAATATTTTTGGAGAAAAGGCCAGTTTTAAGTTTTCATACAGACAGATGGACGGACAGACAGACAGACAAGAGTAAAACAATATGCTCCTGCGTGTTTAGATTGCTGAAATGAGACATTTCTAGTTGCAATGTAAATGTGATGTGTGTTTTATACCGTAATTCAAAAGGTAAAATAACACAAATAAATTGATTATTACTTCGTTGGCAAATGATGGACAATTATGGGTAAACTGCATGTAGATCTAAAAGGAGACAAAAAAGAGACGGGAGACTCAGTACACAGTGTTTTTTGACAGCATTTGGGATTAAGGATAAATTCCTGTTGTAAGCCCTTTAAAGTTTAAGTTTTTTTTAAAAGTAGGTCAAACTCAAAGGTCAGGGTAACTAGGTCAAAGGTTATGGTCCCAAATAAATGGGCGTGGTGGGAGTCCTCATCCGGAAGGTTTCAAACCAAGGCCAAAGAAGTTCAAGACTTAACCATCTGCATGCAAAGTCGCATAACTATCACCCTTCCACTTCTGTTTGTTTCTTGCCCCTCCCAATACCATGCTGAATGACACTGGACATGGATATGACATCCAAGGCAAGAAGATCAACCATCTTTTCTACATGGATGACCTAAAGACCTTTGCCAAGAACGATCACCAGCAAAAACAACTGCTCGAGACAGTAAAGGTCTTTAGTGATGACATATGTATGCAATTTGAACTGGACAAGTGTCTAAAAGCCACCTTCAAAAAAGGAAAACTAACATCAACATCTGACATACAGCTAGAAAGAGACAACATCATCAAGAAACTAGACCAAGACTCTAAATACAAATACCTTGTGTTAATGAAGGTGACGGAATTCAACATGCAGCAATGGGGGAAAATATCAGAAAAACGTATTACAGAAGAGTTAAGGCTTGCTATCAAGAGTGAGCTAAAAGCTGCAGATAAGAGTTTGAGTTTATTGGGGTTTTACGCCGTTTTCAACTACCAGGGTCATATCGCGGCGGCTGGAGCACCTACCCATGGATTCCTGTTGTTTCTCAAACCAGTACTACCACACCACCCTTGCCGAGCCCCCAGCTGCTCGCCCACTTAGGTTAACGATTTCAAACCCATTGGTGGGTGACAATTTTGTCAGAAAGGGTATTAGCCGCGGCCGGGTATCGAACCCAGGACCTCTCGTATGAAAGGCAGATGCGCTACCAACTGCGCTAAGGCCGCGGCCTCTGCAGATAAGAATGAAGCCATAAACACCCTGGCAGTCCCAGTTGTCACATACAATTTCAATATCATAAACTGGCAAATGCAAGAAAAAAGGAAAACTTGACACAAAGACCAGACAGTTACTAACAACAGAAAGAATGCACCACCCAAAGGTTGACGTTGAAAGATTGTACCTACCACGAAAGATCGGTGGTAGGGGCCTCTCATAGATTGAGATGGCATAAACACGTATTTGGAGACAACACAAGACAATCTGCTACATCTGATCCGGGCACATGAACGTAACAAGAAACTTTACTCAATCTCAGAGCAAGCCAGAAAATTCATTCAAGAACTGAACATTGCACAAACGACAAGAAATGGAGAAGAATCCGTCACAGAGTATGCCAAAAGAACAAGACGGACAAAGGCAAATGCCCAAAAGGGGATGACACAAACATGGAAAGCCAAACCAATGCATGGGCAATACCCGTAAGTTTTGACAAAACAGATGTTGACCAAGATCAGACACATAAGTGGCTCTCTAGTGCAGGTCTCAATGCAGAAACAGAGGGAATGGTGATAGCAGCACAAGATCAGAGTTTGGCTACAAGAGCATATCTCAACAAGATCATCAAAGATGGTACAGATGCAAAGTGTAGACTATGCAACCAATATGGTGAAATTGTCTCGGGCTGTCCAACATTAGTGCCAACATAGTACATTCAAAGACATGACAAGGCAGCAGGGTACATTCGTTGGAAAATCTGCAAGCAATTTGGACTCCCAGCAAACAAAAAATTGTATGAACATCAACCAAAAACTGTCGTAGAGAGACATGTCAGTGAATAATGGTACATAGATCAAGGATAACAGACCAGACATTACATCAAGAACAAATTGGACAAGACGTTCATCATGATTGACGTGACGGTTCCTTCTGAAAGAAATGTCTCCGTCCAGGCACTTGAGAAACTATCAAAATACAAAGACCTTGAAATAGAAGTAGCCAGAATGTGGGGTATGGAGACGACAACTGTATAAGTCGTTGTAGGTGCACTTGGTCTCATTAAGAAGGGACTTGACAAAATATTCAAACAAATCCCTAGTGCACCAGTTATCGAGGAACTGCAGAAGATCATACTCCTCGGAAGCGCACATATCATCCAAAGAACGCTGTATAATAATAATGAAAACACTATAATTGCAAAATTTACTCCTTCTGTCATAGATCTAGCTATCCCCTAAAGAATCTGCTATACATGTATACGACCTACAACCTTAATTTTAAAGGATGTCAATAAACTTTCAATATACATGTATTGCAGTTGCCCCTTTTGTTAATCCATGTGTTTTGATTCTACTTTGAATTCTAAAAGTATCAAACGAGATCATTTGAACCATCTAATCAGTTCTGTTCATCATCATAATCATTCAATCATTAGTTTAAATTGTGCAAAGAAAGTGTTAAAATATTTAACAATTATTTATAATAATGTATTCAGTTTACTGTATCAGTGTTTTCCTAAACTTTAGGTACATTATTTTCTATTTGATGTTGGATTTAGGGTGTATTATTTTACGTTCAAAAGGGTTGTTTAGCCCTTATATTTAAGCAGATTTACAGTAAGATGCAAAATTACGGATGCTAAAAAATGACTGAATCTTGCATGAAAATGAGTGAATATGCCCAAACGAATGAACATTAACTGTTACTAGATAACATAACAGATGCTGATCTTAGAAGCAAGAGCAAATGCCAAGTTTGAAAGCAATAGTTATGACAGAAACAAACTTATTTGTGACAGATGTTTGAAAGATGCTCATTAAAGTTTGATGAAGAATTTCTAGGCAACAAAAAGGTAAAAATTGCTCGACATTAAATGCTAGAGCAATAGATATCTGTCTTGAGGTTGGTACCATGGTCATAGAGGTATGTGCAAAGTTTTAGAGTAATGGCGTTAGTAAAACAAAGATATGACACTTTTACCAAACAAAAACCTAATTCGCAAAAAGGGTCACAGTTTTAAGTAGTATCATTAATATTCGCGAATATGCAAATAAGGTAATTTGCATAAAATATATGGTAAATTATTGAGCAAGTCAGAAACTTTCATTTGATACCATTCTTACATCTGTAGGTCAATATTCAACCAAGACATGACCAAAAATGTTTTGAAATGACTGAACAATTTTATAGGGTTAAGGGTTTAGATAAAGTTTATGACCCAAGGCCCCTACAGCCAAATTAAGTGCAAACATTGCTCAAAATGTTTGACATATTAATTTTCTTTAAGATTTAATATGTTTACGTAATTCCCCTGCACAAAAATGCCTCGTTTTGGAAAGTATTTACCAAATTTCCGTAGAAAATCGCATTTTTAGGAAAATTCATGAATATGCAAATGAGCTAATTTGAATAACATAACTAAAATGAAAGAATAAGTCATAAGCTTTCATTTGATATCATTCTGACAACTGTGTGCAAATATTCAATGAAGATATGGCCGAATTCATTTTCAAAATTTACATAAGTAATTTGATGGGGCTAAGGGTTTAGATAAGGGTTACGGCAAAAAAGCCCAACCGCCAGAGTGTAAACAAGGCTCAAAATGTTTCTAATAAAATGTTCTTTAAGAAAAATCATGTTTTCAAAATTCCCCCTGAAAAGAAACGCCTTGTTTTGGAAAGTATTTATCAAAATTTTCGCAAAAAAAGGAATTTTTAAGGGAAATCATTAATATTCATGAATATGCAAATGAGATAATTGAAATAAGATAACTACAAACAAAAGAGCGAGTCATAAGCTTTCATTTGATACCATTTTGACACCTGTAGGTCAATATTCAATGGAAATATGACCAAATAAGTGTATTAATTTGAATGCAAAAAATGATAGGGTTAAGGGTTTAAGATAAGGGTTACAGCCAAAAGCCCCGACGACCAGAGTGCAAACAACGCTCAAAATGTTTCTAAGATAATGTACTTTATGAAAAACCATGTCTTCTTGCATTAGAAATAAATGATAATTATAGAAAAATACTTTTTCGAATATTTCGGCCAGTTCTTATACTTGATTGCACATAAAACATATTTGGAAGAGGAGTAATGACGTCATAATAATTACATAATTTAAAAAATCATAATTCATAAGTAGTGAAATACATGCTCATACACATAGATTCAAATAAATAGATTTAAACATTCATTTGATATTTTTTATTAATTTTTCCCTTTCCCTTACCCCAAACCAGATTGTCATTCACGTCGTGAAGGGTACCTATATAAAGGTAAGGGTAAAACATATTTAGCTACTCTTCATGTCGGATATCATCACTGAAAAACATCCGTCAGATGTATATCTACAAATATATATAGGTGTCCTTTTGTCCTTTTTTCTGGTAATACTTACCCCATTTTCCTGGTCCTGGCCCAAGGACTACTTGGGGCCGAGTACAGACAAACCAGAAGTGCTACCAACCTACCAACACACCCACGTGATAGGAAATCAAGCCGGAATTAGGACCATAACTTTGTTCTGTCTCGTCTACGTGAACTGGAGCGTTCAGTGGCTGTCACAGAAAGGGATAAATTATGCCTTCAAGGGAGACTATTCAGTGTCCGAACTATCCGATAATGGTTAAATTCAGCATGTCTATGTACAAGACGCAAACACTATGACCTCACAATTAACATGTTAAAGTTCAGTTGGCAAGGGTGTATTAAAGGATGGGTTGCAATAAGGGTTCAAAAAATAGATTTTCTTTAAATTCTGTGAATTGATAGGGTTACATAATATCTTTAATTTGTATGTGTAAAAATTCTGATGAGGGCTTATTTTTGGAGATAATGGCTAACAAAGTGGGTGGGGTAAATTGACACGAGAAGCATTTTTTTACTTTGAAGTTAAATAACTTTTTCTGTATGGATCAGATCGAAGTGAAATTTTGCACGTACTTTCAATGTACTAAGGACAGAATATTTTCGGAATAATTAATCATGTATATCAGTTTGTTGATTTTCTGTATTCGTCCTTCTGTCGATCTCAGATTTTGCTTATTTTTGATGCACTAACTTTACGAAACTATCTCTACAAACTTTATTTTTGTATGAATTGACATGATATTTTGTGAACATGATTCTTTATGATGTAGCTAGATATGTGTAAACTTTGAGTCAAATTCATTGCATAGAACCAAAGTTATTTGACCTTGACCTTCAAAGGTTATTCAAAAATATTAAATTTTAAGATTTTGAGTGAAAATTTATCATGAAAATTGGTATATGAAGTGAATTTCAAGCAAATAAAGTTATTTTCATTATATCCTCGTTGTAATTACTTAGTTCAGTGGAAAATTCACGATTGATGCTGACTTTTTTGCACATAATAACAAGGATTTGTAATTGGCAAGTGGACAATTTCCTTTTTAAAAGTCATTATTGTTCTGTATGTCAATGTCAAGTTCTACTTTAAAATTTACATTGAACAAACTTAAAACAGTAAGAATATTATACCTGTGACTTTATTTATTGAAATATACTTTATAAGACCATTTTTATATCAAGATATAGCTGAAAAATATAAAAATGGACTTTTTAGAATTATCTTTGAAGGTCAATGTCAAATTACTTTGGTTCTATGCAATGGATTTGACCCAAAGTTTACACATATCTAGCTACATCATAAAGGATCATGTTCACAAAATGTCATGTCAATTCATACAAAAATAAAGTTTGTAGAGATAGTTTCGTAAAGTTAGTGCATCAAAAATAAGCAAAATCTGAGATCGACAGAAGGACGAATACAGAAAATCAACAAACTGATATACATGATTAATTATTCCGAAAATATTCTGTCCTTAGTACATTGAAAGTACGTGCAAAATTTCACTTCGATCTGATCCATACAGAAAAAGTTATTTAACTTCAAAGTAAGAAAATGCTTCTCGTGTCAATTTACCCCACCCACTTTGTTAGCCATTATCTCCAAAAATAAGCCCTCATCAGAATTTTTACACATACAAATTAAAGATATTATGTAACCCTATCAATTCACAGAATTTAAAGAAAATCTATTTTTTGAACCCTTATTGCAACCCATCCTTTGCTGATTGTGAAAAAGTGTTTTACAGACTTAACGATTTACTGTCCAGTATGATGATGATATGCCACATGCTTAGCAAGCGTAGAGAACCTTACATCGACTTCTAAAATATTAAAAAAATATCCCTACAACATCTGTCAGGAATTACAAAATGTCTATGCGTTCCTGATGTCATGCTATTGTTTGTCCGAACAAGGAGCACACAAGTTATTGACTTTGTGATTTTTGCTACCAACAGTGGTCTCCATTAGCTGCTTCTTGTTCAATTCATCTTGTCGTGAAGTTTATGAAAATTCAATATATGGTGGTCATATGGTTAAAGAGAAGATGTTTCAAATTTGGTTAAGATATGTTATGCCAGTCCGGAAATATGCTCTATAATATAGTCGGAGTACTTATAAGTTTTGAGTAGTGTATTTAACGAAAATATTTTTAAGTAAATATAGCCATTGGATTATGGTTGTAAGAGGAAAGAAATTGCTCGTTTCGATCAATTTCTTTCCTTTTCATACTGTATTTCAATGGCGCATGTACTAAAAATCTGAACAAAAATCGGAGGAGTAGAACTTCGGATAAGTCGAAGTAAAGGGACTTTCTCTACGACTTTGACACAACCGGTTTCAGCCTTTTTTTCAATGAAGCCCTGGATTTAGCGATTGAGGTTGAAGCTTTGGAAACTTTTAGAGAAAAGAAGAGAATGTTGACGTGAGTCAATCATTTTGTTCTTTTCCCTCCGTTTTGTGCAACTTCACACTTCTTTGGTGTGCATTGAAACATTTATCCTGTAGTATGCAACCTTATGTACAAGTTCACACTTTCCCAAACACAAAAAAAGTTGCAGACAACAAAATTGAAAATGAAAATAGAATCCGTGCGTATTTTGTGCCAAGGACATAATTAGGTACAAAGGAAAATGCTAGTTATTTGTATAATCCTGAGAGGCAAAAGAACGCACACACTTTTTGTTTGTCAATATATTTTCTTGCTTTCCATGATATTGATTAAAAGTTTTGGACAATCATGGTCTTATCTACTCTCTTATGAACAGAGCACATTATCTCTACATTCCATTTCGATAGAATGAGCTCTGTTCTCGCGGGGTCATTTCACATCTAATCTCGGGGCCTTGGCGGGATTTCAGTATCCAATCGTTTGCGATACACAACAAAACAATTTAAAAAGCTGATACAAACTTTCATTGCCTGACGCTTCAAATTACCGGCTTCAGCCAAAATAGAAGTAATGTATACGTAACCAAACAAGATCAAACTGAATGGTTTTGATTCGATAATTCAAATGTTACGTAATGATCATGCAAGATAAAACTGAATAATTTTGATTCGATAATTCAAATGGTGTGCTATAATTAGATTATGACGACCAATAGGCTGTTGGCGTACCGAAAACTGCAGAGGTCATATTTGATGGTTTAATCAATATATACCTCGGCAATGGAGAGTAGGTCTTATCCACAAACTAATAATACGCCGTTGATAAAATCCACAATGGAATTGTTTGACTACCAATACTCTTGTTACATGCCGATTTTGCACTTTTGAACTTGTGACATTGACTAAGTAGTCAGTCCAGTCTATTAAGGTTTCCAGTATAACATTTAAAAAAGACTGACTGATTTGGGCATTCTGAGTTTCTTATTTTGGCTTAATCACTACGCGGTGCGCATAACCCCGAATCCTGTCGCCAAAAAGTAGCAAGCAGAGAATTGCAATGAAAACTACATTTGCAACAAAATGAAGTTTGATTTTCGTCTCGTCTCAATTTTATCGAATAAAATAATTAATTCAAATCAGATTATTCATTTTAATTTATGCAAGCATGTGAAGCAAATGTGCCGCGTACATTGTTTTTTTTTTTTTTTTTTTTTTTTTTTTTTTTTTGACGAGTGTTCCAAATATAATTTCAATGAATTATGCACATAATGATAGCTTTCCGAAGAAAATCGGCTAAAAATTAGCAGAGCTATGACGTTTTGTAAGTGTTACCTTACTTTTGGGACACCCTTTAGTTAGCCCAGAATGCCCACCTGAGATAGATGATAACTGCATGAGGCGACATCTATTGGTAGATATTGGGACTTGTAACTAATATGGCAGAATAGGATATTGCTGTTAAAGTCTAGGGATCAACCAGTTTTCTCCAGAAATACTCAGTAATATATATTATAGAGGTAAACTGGATCACAAATTGGTGCGCTTAAGTAAAGCTGGGTTTACGAGATTTGCAATAACAACGATGATTTGATTTTTCTATTTTTTAGCACAGCAATCACGAAGTTTAAGTTGATTCTACAGAATGACATGAGTCCCTGCGGCTGATAGAAAACGAGCAGTGTGCGACTTTTTTGCATTAAGCATTTTTTAAGCATTTTGCATATTCACATGTGTCCATAAGAGCTGTGTCAACGTACATTTTCGCATTTATAAACCAAATCATTATTTTTGCATCTAAGTATAGTTAAAATTGAGAATAGGGCAATAAACCAGGTATTGTTTTTGAGAACGGGTGAAATGGGATATCATCTAAGGAGTGTTCTTTGAATTAATTTATGAATGAATTTTACTGTCGATATTCCGCTTATCTAAATTGTTAACCGCTTACGTGCTGTTTTATAGCCGATTTTTTTTTTTTCAATTTTTTTTAATGTATATTATTGTTTTATATATCATGTTGCACACGTGTATTTTCGTTTTTTTCGTTTCGTCAGATCTAGGATTTATACATTTGTACATTTGGCCCGAGTCGTGGACCCCAATCAGCCTATGTATAATTATAGACTACACAGAATGACTAGGAACGTTGCTATTCTCTAACATATTGCATAAGCTGTTATAACTTGAAGGTATGCCACTCATCATTAGATACCAAGCACCTCGTACAAGTTCGGCACCACCTTCGCCGTTTATCATGACAACGGCAATTGACGAGGGTATTCAGGGTTTTAAATATCCTGATATAAATGTCAAATTCCGTTGTCACGGGTGACACCGAAGTTACACGAAGAGTTTTGCATCTAGTGATGAGTGGAATAGTTAACCCTTTCCCGAACAAACAAACTTTTAGGGTGATCCAGTTCAAAAACTGACACAAATGACAAAATGGATGTTATTAACGATAGGATTTGTGTAAAATATGACACAGAAAATATTGAGACAAAAGGAGAAACTGCTGGTCATCAGCAGTTTCTTCTTTTGTCTCAATGTTTTCCCAAGCCGTTCCTGTTAGGAACGTCAAAACCAGGTCTTGTTCGGGAAAGGATTAAGACAACAAAAAACACCATGTTCACAGATTCAAGATTCAATACTTTAATGACTTAAACTGTACAGTTTCTTGTCATAACAACATACATACAAACTGTTTTATACATATAAGCGAAAAACTAAGTTTTCTATCTACAACCTGGAAGAGAAGCATGTAGGCCATGGGCCGAACCCAAAAAAAAGGCTTCTAAAAAAAAGTTTGCTTCAGGCTAAAGGGTGAATACATAAACTATATATCAAAACAATCCCCATCATCTCCTGATTACAAAACAACATTGTTTACCCTAAAGTATGTGGTCACTATAAAGTAATTTGACTTTGAAATACTAGGTAAAGTGTACCTATATCCGGATACAACATAAATTCGGATAAATGGCTTTATGTGTCAAAATGCTGATATTTTTCACGAATTTGGTAGTCCAAAAGGTGTTCGAGCTACTGTTTGACTGTAATGCCAGGTTTTGACATCCCAGTATGGTTAGTAAAACGTGATGACGAAACTATTTTCTGTAGGCTAATAGGCATTTTCTCCTTTGCCAACAAGATTACATATTATAGCACACAAATCTTCTGCTCTGTGGTGCACTTATTTTGTTACTTTGCAACATTTATATTTTGGACCAGTGTGATATTCATGAAACAGAATGTCAATCAAAGTGGCAACAAAAGATGCGTTTAGATGAAATATAGGCCCTATCTGTTATCGACAGGTCTTAGGTTAAGACCCATACAACCTAAGTTTCTAGTTACACATTCCTTTAGTCCTTTCCCAGACAAGACCGTGTTTTAACGACCTTATTAGAAAAGGCTTGGGAAAACGTTGAGACAAAAGAAGAAAATGCTGATCATCAGCATTTTCTCCTTTTGCCTCAATATTTTCTAGGTTTTATATTTCACAAACCAACTCTTTATCAACCCATATTTTTCACTGCAGCAGCTTTTGAATCATAGCAACGAGACTGGCTGCCGTTCCGCTAGTCTGATCTTTAAGTAAAATATAGTCAATACCAAAGTCATTTTTCAATAGTCTCATTCGCTCTGTAAATGTGGACCAGTGGCGAGTTTCTAACTAGCTGGGAGGTATTATGGTCAAATGAATTTCGATATACCTGCAAGAGTGCAGTACCTTTGAAACTCAAACATACATTTATATTCATTCTCACGGCCCTGGAGCCAGGCTACATAGCTACATAAAACTTGTTGTTTGGGAAGGGGTAAAAGCAGTTTAACACATTTCCAAAAGGCTTGCATTTGACACTTTTCATTAAAAAGCCTTGGAAAAACATTGAGACATAAGAAAAAAGTGCTGATAATCGGCATTTCCTCCTTTTACCTCAATATTTTCTGTGCTTTAACACAACAAAGTGCCATCAAAATCCATTTTGTCGTTTGATGCATCTTTCAGATTGTGCAACCCTACATTTTTTTTATTTTGGAAAGGATTAAGCATCTCTTGCAGGAGTGCGAACGCAAACATGAAATCCAAGCCAACAGCTGTTCATCCAACATAGGTGGAGAAAATGACAAGACAGAAAGAAGATGCTCGTTAGCTTACTTATAATCTTATAAGATAACAAAAGTATTTTAGATCCTCAAAATTAAGAAAAATAAAATATATAGTTGTTAATTATATTTCAACACACCAGAAAGACAGGAAAATGATGTTGACTGGGACATAATTGTCTCGTCCATGTATGACTGCAGTTCACATTATTTTAGTGAAACGTTAAATCATCAAATACTTGTTTTTAACCCTTTCCCAAACAGCAAAATTAAGGGTTGTCCAATTTGAAAGCTGCTGCAGACGACAAAACAACTTACATCAAAGGTAAAAAATGGTCTATTTGACGTTTCTATTTATAGGTAACACTAGGAAAAACATTGAGACAAAAGAAGAAAACACTGGTAATCAGCATTTTCTCCTTTTGTCTCAATATTTTTCATGCTATACAATACACATTCCTGACTCAATAATTATATCAGAAAGTCCTGAATCTTGAAACCTTTTCCCCACTGCTCCCAGCAATGCCAAGGCAGTATGAAATTTTCCCGATCTCACAATATTTCAATCACGGAACGCAAGAGGACCTTGCCACTGTATCTCCTGGGCTTTGGCATAATTTGCCTGGTCCATGACAAGCACAATGGATTGAAGATTTAACCCTTTCCCAAACAAGTGGGAAAGGGTTAAGGCATGGGCAATCTCTAGACCTTTCAAGAATTGTTAGTGCTGTTGCCTTATCTGTTGGACTTGAGTCAATTATGGGCAAATAACCAACATTGTTAATTGGGTGTGAATCCTTGTGGAGAACTTGATTTCAGCCTGTCCATCCTGGAAGTAATCCATCAGTCTGAAAAAGAAAGGAAAGGTAATGTCCTGCACAAGCGAATGTATATTACTTACATATACATGTATATCCTGATATATATATATTAAAAATTTCTCTCTCTCCCATTTGGCAAAATTTTATGGAAGTCCAATTCAAAAGCTGTTGCAGTCGACAAAATGAATATTGATAAAAATTGGATGTGTGTACAATATAGCTTAGAAAATACAGAGGAAAAAGAAAATGCTGATCATCAGCATTTTCTTCTTTCACCTCAATGTTTTCACAAGCCTTTTCTATCAGTGACGTCAAAACCCTGTCTTGTTTAGGAAAGGGATAAAACACCATACAGTCTTTCTTAGCCCTTTTCCAAACGTCAATATTTTAGGGTGGTCCAGACAACATTACCATTTCCCAAACAAGACTTGGTATTGACGTCTCTAAGTTGTGAGGCTTGTGAAAACATTGAGGCAAAAGAAGAAAGTGCTGGTGATGTCACCAGCACTTTCCCTTTTTGCCTCAATATTTAATGGGCTACAACATACATATTTTCTCCATTTAGTTTAATCTATTTTGTGGTCAGCAACTCCTTTCAAATCAGACAACCCTAAAACTGTACTGCTTGGGAAAGGGTTAAAGTAACTAAAAAGGACATTTCTGTACAATATAGCACAGAAAATCTTGAGGCAAAAGGAGAAAATGTTGATTGTCAGCAATTTCTTCTTTAGTCTCAATGTTTCCCCAGCATTTTTTGTAAGGGAGATCAAAACCAGGTCTTGTTTGGGAAAGGGATAAATCTATGTGGCAGAGCACAAGTCAACATGGTTACATTACTTTGTAATAGTGAGATTTCTCCTTGATGACAACTTTAGTTAGTTTGATCCATGCTGCGGTGTTTTCGACCATTTTTTTTTTTTAGTTTTAGTACGAACATAAGTGAGTTTTGAATTTAACCCTTTCCCAAACGACAAAATATTAGGGGTCCAATTTGGAAGCTGATGCAGATGTTAAAATTGATTTTGATCATGAAAGGATGTACATATAATACATGTATAACACAGAAAATATTGAGGTAAAAGGAGAAAATGCTGATTGTCAGTGTTTTCTTCTTTTGCCTCAATGTTTTCCCAAGCCTTTTCTTATAAACACATCAAAACCAGATCTTGTTTGGGAAAGGGTCAAGACAACCACAAACCTGACAATACTTTGGCAAGAAGTATGCTCTGTCCCTGACAATGGATTCTGTATGAACTTCCGGACATCGACTTAGATCCAGATTCTCACCTGCAATTAAAAATACATTATGTAATAAGTACCTAAGAACACCTGCTAAATGACATTAAAATAAGAGTATAAATACTAGATCTTTAAGAATTATATTTTGAGAAGATTTTGAGAAGATTATATTTTTCACCTTTATTTTGAAAAAGACATTAATTTTTCATATGATTATTACCCAAACAAGACCTAATTCTTACGTTTCTAAGAGAAAAGGATTGGGAAGAAATTGTAACAAAAGAAGAAATGCTGAGAATCAGCATTTCGTCGGTGCTATGACAAAATGGCGTAACAAATTAGTTACGCCATTTTGTCATTTTTTTTTATAAATGCTTTCTACTAAGTACAGGGTGTTTCATAATATGTGTTACCATTTCGAATCAAAAGTGTGTTGAACTTAAGAAATGCACATTTATATGAAATGTACAATGTGAAAATAGACATAATAAAGTTTTATTTGACATATAACATTAGTATATTTGCATTCAGGATTGACACTAATTCAATCACACACATATAGTACAGTTTTACGACAAAGCACTCTAGATGACGTCATCCATGTTGCAAAACGACGTCAACACGTTTCTTAGAGTTTCTAATGACGGAATTTCATGTGTTCAAAGCATAATTCTGATTTCCCAATGGAATGCTATTTAAAGTCATCTGTGGACATTGCGACATGGTTATACGCACATGTTCTTTCAGAAATATCAAAGAAAAACTTCAAACAGACTGAGATCTGAAGAGTGCAAAAGCCACACATTATCTGACCTGTATGAAATCCATTGTTTCCCATATGTTTTTCAAGCAAAACAATTACTTCCTCAGAAGTGCTGGGCGCAATACTACCCTGCTTGAATCAAAGGAAATTAAAGTCTGTACCTCTTGGCTTCAATGCTGAACAATTCCCTCTTTAATATATGCAGATAGTGTACTCTATTGATTGTCTCAATGTCACAATTTTTATCCTCGGAAAAGACAAATTATTACCTATCAACTTAAGGCGGTCCATACTGTTAATTTGTGAGAATGAAATGATATATTAAGACAAATTATGATTTTTCTAAGCACCTGCATTGAGATTTCATGGCCAGGATATTGTTTATCCATAGATATGATAACAGATATTGATAAATATTTGATCAAGCATTTTGACAACTTCTGTGCGTGCATCAATTGGTGGCAACATTTTGAAAAACGGACCAAATTTAATGACGTCGAAAAAGACGCCATGACACCAATATTTTCCCTTAATTTTTATGTGACACAAAACTTCATTATGTAACCTTTAGAAACATGTATATGATGGCTATATTGGTTGTAATACCAATGATTTATGCTTATTCGTAATGGTAACAGATATTATGAAACACCCTGTATGTAGGAGCGCATATCCTGTCAAAACGGCGTTTTTCTACACCTATTAGAACCCTTTCAATTATCATGTGACAAAATTGCGTAACTCGATTTAGCTGACAAAATGGCGTTATACGTAGACAAATTTACACGAGAGTAATAGTGAGTTACGCAATTTTGCCGGCATATTTTTTAACATTTTTTAAAACGGCAAAAACGTTTTTGGCTCTCCTGAAAAAAATGGTTTTCGAGCAAAATTTCTATTACGCCATTTTGTCATAGCACCGACGATTTTCTCCTTTTGCCCCAATAATTTCTAGGCTTTATGGTACACAAATCCTATCTTTAGCGACATATATTTTGTCCTCTGCAGCTTCTTTGCAATTAGACCACCCTAACACTATGCCGTTTGGGAAATTCTCTCACCTTGAAACTGAATTGGTCCTCTTCGCTTCTGACCCTGATAATACATAGCAGGCTCAGCTGGTGCCTCAATAGTGCACTTCCGGTCTCGACACATGGAAGTGGACGGTTCTAGCTGTTGACCAGTGTCCCGCTGGATTATTATTCCATTGGTGTTATGTGTTGTCCCTTTGCCTATTTAGATATTGAATGAGAAAGTTATAACTTGAACCCTTTCCAAAACGACAAATTTTAGGGTGCTCCAATTTGAAAGCCACTGCAGACGACAAAAGAGATGTTGATAAAGAAATGATTCATGTACAATAAAGCACAGAAAATATTGAGCCAAAAGGTGAAAATGCTGATATCAGCATTTTCTTCTTTAGCCTCAATGTTTTCCCAAGGCTTTTCTATCAAGGACGTTAAAAGGCAGGTCTTGTTTGGGAATATCATTATTACATTTTCAAATTTAGGTTAATCCAGGTAAGAACAATTTAGCTAAACTTTATATGGAAAAAAGACATCTGAATACCGGTACATTTATTAATGAGGTGGTGCGCATGCGCGAAAAGATGGCGACGTATTTTTTTGGAAGGGAAGCCTACAGCCAATAAATCTATAATCATCGTCGCAAACAATCTCGGTTTCAAGTTAAAAAGTGGTATAAATGAAAGATGAAATGTCGATCCATCGTTTGAGACGCTAATTTCCAGTGAAAAGCAATCTGCGAGTGATATTTCGTGATTGAAAAGATTGGCAAATTTTCAAACAAGGAATCGCCATATTGGATCATTCAAGCCGCGAACTTCGAAACTCATTTTTGACATGGACTCTACAGCTGTTTAAACATGAATTGTATCTTATCAATGGGAGGAAACCGTCGATCTATCACATAGAACGCTGAATTTTTTCGGAAAATGATTGTGATATTGTGTGTAATGTGTGGACAATCGATCTCGGTCGATCTCGATCTCGGACATTTCTGATGCGGATCGCAGTGAGTAATTTGCACAATTACATACCAACCCAAGTAAATTAGGTTTGAAATCATTGATTTAAGGAAAATTTATAAAAGATTCATACCTACGAAAACATACATGTCGGTTTCGAAGTTGAATAAATATTTTGAAAAAGAAAAATCAACCAATTTTGACAACTCAACTTCTAAAGAATACAGACTGATAATAATCTCGGATAGTAAAGGCAGATACATCAAAGACTGTGTAACGTATAGAGACAAAATAGAAAACGACTTATCATGGTGGTGTATAAGTGGAATGAACACTGACAGTTGTCTTGTATGGCTCAATGACCATCTCAAATATAAAACTCAACATGAGAAATCAAAATTATGGTTTTATATTTGGTTAGGGACCTGCGACCTGACAACAAAAAATAAAAAATACATCAACATAATCTACAGTGACAGTCAACTACGTCAAATAAAGGAAAACTACAACAAGATTATTAATTACCTTTATACAAATGTAAAAGAGTGTAAAGTGACCCTTATAGAAATACCAATCTTCTCCATCACACGTTGGAATGCATTTAAAGGGCACAAAGACCCTGAAATTTTTCTAGACGCAGACTACATTTTGTCCGAAAGACTTTATGAATTGAACAATTTCATTCGAACAAAAAACATAGAACTGCAATCGTCAACAAGCCCTAGATTCACTTGTGACCTACAAAACAGATCTAACTACAAAAAGGGGAAAAGTAGAGAATCCAGCACAAGAGTGACATATAATTTCAACTTGTACAAGGATGGCATACATCCCGCAAAATTATTAAGTGGCGTGTGGTTATTGAAAATTAAAAAGATGGTGTTAATTGATTGCTACAATTAACAATACACAATTTCTACTTACGACTGCGTCAGTCAGCACGGGAACTGCCGAGCTACACTGTAATCTAAAGTAGAAAATAATTTACCACAGTAAGCACGGGAATAGCCGAGCTACACTGAAAAGAAAGGTGAAAACATTCAAAACAGTAAGCACGGGAATAGCCGAGCTAAACTGTCATATCTACATTAAAACTGAAACATATCATTACAAAGCACTGATAACCAAGCCAATTAAGTTTATTCAGTACAAACAAGTCAATAATAGTAAGCACGGGAATCTGCCGAGCTACACTATTCCATTCAACAAGCATCATATCATAACAGGGACCTGCGGAGCAACTCCACAACATTATTACAAAGTAAAAAATTAAAATATACCGGTAAATAGTAAGCACGGGATTTGCCGAGCTAAACTATTTGCAATAATGGCTGGAAAGGATGATCCGTTTAGCAAGAAACAACACTTATTCAGATCAATGACCAGTACTCCACTATCATATAAACAGACAGAAAATGACAAAAAACGCTCGAGGCCAAGTTCTGATAGTGACAACTGCCCCCTATGCGAAACTTCACTCAGTAAGAATAGTGAATATTTGGGATGTGTACACTGCGGCTTGAATTTCTGTATAAAATGTACAAAAATTAGCAAAGAACAATATAATATCCTGAACACCCCAGATCTAAACATTGCATGGACCTGTCCTACATGCAAATATAGGCTCCCAACTCTACTGAAACTTGATGAGTCAATGAATGAAATAAAAAAATCCAACAACGAACGTCTAACCACATTAGAAACAAAGATGCAGAATGTTGACAAAGAGATAGATGACAAATTGGACAATGCTAAATTAAGCATCAAGCAAGAAATACTAGAAGAAATATCTGATGACTTCGACAAGCGGGTAGACCAAAGAATAAGAGAGTTGGAAGATAGAAAGAATAGAAAGAAAAATCTAATGCTTTACAACCTTCCCGAATCAACACATGACAACCCGCAAGTACGGAAAGAGCATGACAATCTATTACTAAGAGAACTTTGTGATTCGTTAGAGGTTGAAGTCAAGGTGAAATCATCTTTTCGAATAGGAAATCAAAGTGAAGGTAAATTAAGACCATTTAAAGTGATTCTAGAAGAAAAGCAAAATAAACACGAAATTCTTAGCAAAGCTAAAAATATCAAACAAAAAGCCCACAGCAAACTAAAAAAAGTAATAATTTCGTCAGACTATACCCCACAGCAAAGAAAAGAACGTAAAGAATTGCTAGAAGAGTTGGAGTTGGTTAGAAAATATGATAAGGAAGCCACTATAAGAGGAGGCAAAATAGTATCAAAGGAAAACCAAATAGCACCAAAATCAAAGTCAAAACATGTACAAAAGGAAAAACACGATGTTCCGGATTTACAAGCCGACAAAATAAACCACGACTATCAACCACTTGATGAAACACTGTCTGTGCACTTGGACTCAACAATTATCGGCGATGATGAAATTATAACTGGGGGATTCAATACACTATTGAGTGACAAACCGCCTAGTTTATTGAATATAAGCAAAATATAAGATGAGTGTTTTAATTTTAAACATGTAAATAGTTCAATAGAGAATTGTCACCTGAGCAAACTAAAAATAATATACACAAATGCAGATGTACTCACAAACAAACTAATGGAACTGAAAATACTTGATCATGAAACATCCCCTGACATAATTGCAGTAACTGAATGTAATCCTAAAAACCACTACTTTGATGTTAATCGAGACTCTTTTACTATGAATGGATATGAAATTTTTATGAATAGTAATCCTGATGGAAGGGGAATCATTATTTATTGTAAAAGCAACTTAGAAGTGGCTGAAGTAGACATATCAATGGAACATGTAGAATCAGTTTGGATTTCACTTCAACTAAAAGACAAGAACAACCTGTTAATTGGATGTATCTACAGAAGCCCCAGTACTGATATTCGGTCAACATACAATACATGTAGTCTAATACAAAATGCGTGCTCAGGTGGCTATTCCCATATTTGTATATTAGGAGATTTTAACTATAGAGAAATAAATTGGTCAGATTGCGATGTCAATGCCAGAGATGACAATCCAGCCAACTTATTCTTAGAGACAGTCAGAGACAATTTCCTGACACAACATATAACAGAACCAACCAGATTCCGAGAAAATGCGAAGCCATCCACTTTGGATTTAGTGTTAACAAACGAGGAGAATATGGTTGACAACATATCCTATCTACCTGGTTTAGGGAAAAGTGACCATTTAGTCATCTGTATTGACTTCGTCTGTTTTACTGAAACCAAATGTTCAAAATCAATTAAACGGAACTACTCTAAAGGCGATTACAAAACAATCAAAGACCAACTCAATGCAACAGACTGGCAAGTTATTTTACAAGGTAATACAGAAGATTATTGGAAGTCCTTTGCCGATAATATCAATAACATAGTGGAGAAAAATATACCAGTGTGCAAGGACAGACAAAAATCATCTAATAAAATACCTTATCTAAGTAAAGTAACAAAAAAGAAAATCAAAAAGAAACATCAAACCTGGAAAAAGTATCTTCATTGCAAAACAACACAAAATTATGAAATCTTTAAACAAGCCAGGAATGAAGTTACTAACTCTGTCCGCTATGCTAAATATAACTACGAACGTGACCTCTCAGAAAAAATCAACACGGATAACAAGTTATTCTGGAAATATGTTCGTGAAAACTCAAAAACCAACAATGGTATAGGTACGTTGAAAGACGAAAAAGGTTCTCTCGTTACTGACGATGAATTGAAGGCTAATATCCTCAATAACTACTTTGCGAGTGTTTTTAACAGTAACCAAAATCAAATTGTGGAAGAAGATCAAATTCATTCTGTGCAATACACCACTACCCTCAACAACATAACCTTCAAAGAAGATGCAGTGAAAAAAGTTCTACAAGATCTCAATCCCAACAAGTCAAAAGGACCTGATGAAATCCACCCCAAAATTGTAGTTGAATGCACAAATGAGCTCATCAAACCTTTGACAGAAATATTTAACAAATCCATGACAGAGTCCATTGTCCCAAAAGATTGGAAAAAAAGCAGATGTCACTCCAATCTTCAAAGGTGGAGATAAAAAGCTGGCAGAAAATTACCGTCCAATAAGCATCAGCTCCATTTGCTCTAACATCATGCAGAAAATTATTAAAGAACAGATCATTGAACATATGGACAGAAATAACCTATTTTCAAAACATCAATATGGATTTATGAAGGGAAAATCGTGCACTCTCCAACTACTTGAATCGATCGAAAACTGGACAGCCGCTATAGACAAAGGAGAACAAGTAGACATCATCTTTTTTTGACTTTAAGAAAGCCTTTGATACCATAAACCACAAGAAATTAGAAAAAAAATTACATCAAAATGGTATTCAAGGAAACGTCTTGGAATGGATAAAAAATTTCCTCAAAGACAGAACACAGACAGTAGTGGTCAACGGGGAAAAGTCGAGACCAGTGAATGTATTGAGTGGAGTACCCCAAGGTAGCGTGCTGGGCCCAACATTATTCCTGATATACATTAACGACCTCCCTGACATGGCCGAAACATTGGTGAAGCTCTTCGCAGACGACACGAAAACATACAACTCCATAAAAACAGAAGAGGATCATTTTAAACTCCAAAGAACAATCAACAATTTTTGTAGATGGTCAGATGAGTGGGATCTGGAGTTCAACTCAAAAAAGTGTAAACACCTTCACCTTGGCAAAAAGAACCAATTTGGAAATTACAAGATGAAAGATAACAATAATAAGGAAACCATTATAACAACTGTCCAGGAAGAAAAAGACCTTGGTGTAGTGATAGATTCAGATCTCAAATTTAACAGTCATATAACAAACAAAATTAAAATTGCAAACAGGAATCTAGGAATTATATACAGAACATTCACTTATCTTGACAAGAAAATTTTCTTGAATCTGTACAAAGCTATAGTTAGACCTCATCTAGAATACGCATCTGCAGCATGGTCCCCACATTTGAAGAAACATCAAAAAGCTATAGAAAACGTTCAAAGGCGGGCAACAAAACTATTGAAAATTATCCAGCATTTGTCGTACAGCGAACGATTAAGGACTCTTGGCATTCCAACTTTAGAATACAGACGCTTAAGGACAGACATGATCCAAGTTTTTAAAATCATACATAACTATGATAAAACATCAAACCCAAATTTTCTAAAGCGCAATCTATCAACCAGGACGAGGGGAAACACTAAAAAACTGTATAAACAGTACGCGCGAACTGAAATCAGGAAGCATAGCTTCACCCACAGAATAGTAGATATATGGAACTCTCTGCCAGATGAAGTGGTCAACTCTACTAGTATCAATGCCTTTAAGAGCAACCTAAACAAACATTGGCGCAACCACCCACAAAAGTTCAACCCGAGCTGCTTAAATAATGAAGAAACAAGACAAAGAGATGGGCCTCCACAAGCCTCAGGCTTTCCTTCGGCCTCGGTACAGTAAGTTACAGTAAGTTAATGACATCAAGGAAAAACTGGAAAATTATTCTTCTTTAATAATTTAATATTTTAGGAAAATTATTTAGTTATCACTCCATATTCTGAAGCATGAACATGATTACATGAAAAGCATAGAACCCATCCCCAAATAGATCTACAATATTAGTAATGTTCCGGTAATTACTGTGCATTCCGGTATTTCTATGGACCCCTGCTAAACACAATTCTTTAAAAACAATACTCACCTCACATTCACCTTGTTGGTCCTCAGATGACCATAGACGTCCAGCGTCCCTCCGCTTCGCCCCACATTCAATTCGCTTACTGTTTGTGTACTTCTGGTAGCACTCACGATAGAACCCAATGTCAGGTGCAACTTCGTTACTATCAGTCAAAATACTGAGGCAATTTCTTTTTCTTTACCATCCACAGTTGCCCAAACATTTGAGCAACTGTACAGCTTCGTCCATGAAACGTCTGTGCATGGAATAAGTGCAGCTACATCAAAATCTGACAGTTGACAGATGCAATCCTTATGGGGGCGGCCATTTTTTCAGGACCGGGCTGAAGCCTGTTAGGCTAAATACTCTCATCTGATTGGTCAATTATGGGCATCTTCAAAGACACTAAAATCGCGTTTTTCTAATTAGTGACCACATAATTTAAGGTAAACAATCCTGATTATGACTTTATACATTAATATCTTAATTACTAAATCAAGTTTTCCCCTTCACCCTCCAGCCTGAACCACTTTGTCACAATTTGCTGGCTCGGCCCCAATCTCCGAGCAGAGTTGTCGTTCGTTACTCTCACATACATCTCTGCAACTAGTCTGGCTTACCTGCCCCTAATACTGCGTTATTGGGTCAGGCACACAGTAATCATGGCGCCGTCCACTGGACTGATATTTCAACAAAGGTAAAGAACAAAGTTCTTTAATTTTGTGAGCAGGGAAGGGTCATTAGAAGAGTAGATAGGTTTCGGTATATTTTTAATACTAGCAATAAAAGATTTACATGACCACAACGCTAACCCGAAATAAAACGGTTTTAAAAGATGTACATAAAAACTATATGAAGGCAATTTGGATGCTTACCTAACAGAAGTCCGGTTAGCTCAGTGGTTAGAGCGTCTGACTTTGACTCCAGAGGTCCAGGGATCGAATCCCACGTTGGGTAAATGTTTGTCGTCTTCTTTTTGTTTTAATACATTTTTCATACCAAATGGTTCTAGAGATTGCAAAGACGTAATAAAAACACAATTACCAATTTTGTTTTAATTGCATCTTAGTGATTTCTAGAATAGTTTGGTTTGAGAAAATGTAATAAAACAAAAAGAAGACGACACACATTTGCCCAACGTGGGATTCGATCCCTGGACCTCTGGAGTCAAAGTCAGACGCTCTAACCACTGAGCTAACCGGACTTCTGTTAGGTAAGCATCCAAATTGCCTTCATATAGTTTATATGTACATCTTTTAAAACCGTTTTATTTCGGGTTAGCGTTGTGGTCATGTAAATCTTTTATTGCTTGTATTAAAAATATACCGAAACCTATCTACTCTTCTAATGACCCTTCCCTGCTCACAAAATTAAAGAACTTTGTTCTTTACCTTTGTTAAAATATCAGTCCAGTGGACGGCGCCATGATTACTGTGTGCCTGACGTACTAAAACACATAGTACGACAGGGAACCAGACTACTCTGCAACGGGCTGGGCGGCTGAATGACAAGAATCTTGTCAAACCGAGGAAAACGTGTAGTATTACTATTTAACTGTTTCATGTGTAACATAATAAAGTAGACAAAGAAATGATGATTCTGGTTACATTTGAAAGGCACTATAACTGATGAAATAACCCATATACAATGGAACTATTTTCTCAAGCCTCCTTACCAATGGCAGGAATTTTGTGCTAAAAATAGACTAGGTTTAATGTTTTGTTTTGATAAATCGTCGGTGTTGTTATATAATATCGTATCTACGGCTTGAATCAAGTCGTAGTTGCGAGATTTTATAACAACACTTACGAAATACTATTGTTTGTCCGAAATACGTCACGGTTAGCTGGATAAAATCGTTCCCTATCAGAATGAAACGTACAGAAAATTTGAATGAATGACATCAATCTAAAAAAATTAAATCATTTTCGTTGGAAAATGATATTAAATTTTAAGCAACGTGAAGTATGACATATTTTGGACTTTGGAAAAGAAAAATTATTTGTTATTGCCGTTTTGATGTGATAGAAAGTGACGTAATCTAGCAGATGATGACGCAATACTCTCTGAGGCAACTACAGAGGTGAATGTAATGAATGAACCGTGTGCAAGAGAGTGGCTCGGCCCACGGCCTAATGGATTCAAATTTTATCATAACAACATAACTAAACTACGTATTATACACGATACTAGTTCTGCGTTCAAAGCCGATTTTTATATACTTTGCCAAATTCAGAAGAACGGCTTTACTACTTGTAGTCATTAATGTGACAAATTTGAGCATATTTGGATGAGTGTAAAAATATTTCTTCATGTATAGAATTCTCAAATCATTATAGAATGGACACACAAGCAAAAATGGAACTCGTCCTCTACTTCATTCATATTGCATGCAGAGCATAAACGTTGGTTTCGTTCAATCCTGTTTTGACCATGTCTGCCTGTTTCTATACGTAACGTGTGGGATGACAGTCTAAACTTTGACAAGTAAATTCTCCATCTACGTGGAAGTGAATTCAAATAGAGTGACAATTCACTTGTTTCTTTCAATAATTTATACGTACTTAATGAAGAACTAGTATTAATATCATTGTAAAGATTTTGTTTAAATTCATCAATCAATTGTTGTTTAAAAATCTTATGAAAATGCTTATGATTCACACAAAATGGATCAAGCCAAACATAGCCAAAACCGTGATCGTTTAACAATTTCTTAACATTATTACACCAGTTTTCGCCTTTGTTAATACTTGCGAGCAATGCTTTATAAGTTGTTTGAATAATTGCATTATCTGAAAATAAAATTTTACCCCAAAATTTAATGATTCTACAATATCTATTTATATATAGTGGGTATCTACCCAATTCTTGGTAAACTGCTGCGTTGGAGGTTGAACTTTTAACATTTAGAATTTTCTTACAAAACTTAAGATGAATTCTTTCTATATTTTTTTATTTACAAAATCCGCCTAATTCACAAGAATAAGACAAAATAGACCCAACAAAAGCGTCAAATAGTTGTAATAGGGTTTTCGTTTCAAAATCGAAATTGCGTGTTTTACAACCAAGAATATTGAGAGCTTTTAATGCAGAACTATCATGGTGTATGGGGATTGACCTACGTGACTTTTGACGTCATGATTCGGTCTATGGCGGAGCAAAATTTTGGAACATATCGTTGATTTTCAACGAAAACATTGTAATTACAGATTGTTTAAAGCTGTAGTTACGAGGTTTTGTTGAAAACGACGAGATTTCGGCAAGAATTTTGTAGACAATCTTCCTTGCAATCGTTCCATTCTTGTTTAAAGATAATCCACCCACTTCAATTTCGCACGTCAAAATTTGTCTGCATCGAGAATTGTTTTCCGTAGTTTCCTCACATCCATGAACGAATTATGACGTAACAATTTACATGGGTGAATCGTGACTATTGTGCAGGCTGTTGTGATTTTATGTATTAGATAGAGGCTGTATAGTAGATTCTACGCGAAATAAACATTCAAATGCGCACAGCGCATTGAATGTTTAAATCCCGTAGAATCTACAATAGAAACTCTATCTGGCTTACTATGGTTCGCTAGCGGTTCATTGGAGACGAGGCGTGGCTATGTATAGACCTCACATAAACTAGCCTGCAGTCTCGCTAATGCGAAATATAGCAGCCAAATCTGACATATACTGCAATTTCATTGGTCCGAAAAGTAGGTCGAACATTAATCGAGTCTCAAATGACACAAGTATTAGATAGAAACTGTGAAGTAGATTCTACGCGAAATAAACATTCAAATGCGCGCACCGCATTGAATGTTTACATTGCGTAGAATCTGCTACACAGACTTTATCTTACTTAGTGTTCGCTATCAGTTTATTGGAGACGGGGTGCTTGGCTATGTATAGAAGTCACATAAACTAGCTGGCAGCTCGTTTATGCGAAATATAGGGGAGAACTTTTAAAATACACTGCAATTTAAGGTAAGAAGGGCCTAATTAGCACCAAAAAGCCAGCGGCGAAATTTGAAAAGTGCCAGTAATTCCTAAACTGTGTTACATTTCCATTCCAAATACAAACATAAGCATTTTGTACGGTTTAGAATTTTGAATTAATGCATATTTATGGAAATATTTGACAAAAATGTTCAAAATTACCTCCCTTGCATATGAATATAGAGTAAAATGATATTTGTAAATTATTTTCTTCTTGAAGCATAATCTTGAAATCTGGCACGGTGAATCAACTTATGTGAAGTGTATTTACAAGTGTGTGTAATTTGATACATTTCGTATGGCTAGAAAGTGGTGTTTTTAATTAGGCACTTTATACCTTAAGGTCCAAAAAGTAGGTTGAACCCTAATGCCTATTTGATTCAGACTAAAATATGCGTTCCATTATGGCCGATTCGAATATTTTGTGGTATGTATCATGCATGTATGCTACAAACTATTTCCTTTTAATCGTTAATAATTCGATACATGTAAGTCTGTGTTATAGGTCTCGATCAATGATCTGGCAGAGCAGCTCTAGCTATTAGCTAGAAACGCTCTGTATGGACATTGATCGTGAACTATAGCCTACATGTATACTTTTATCGTAAACGTTATGGTTTACGAACTGAGAATGAAATGCATCTAGCCAGAGGCTAAATTTGAAAAGTGCCAATAATTCCTATACCGTGTTACATTTCCATTCAAGATACAAACATAAGCATTTTGTATGGTTTAGAATGTTTAATTAAATCATGCTTATGGAAATATTTGACAAAAATGTTCAAAATTACCTCCCTTGCATATGAATATAGAGGAAAATGATATTTGTAAATTATTTTCTTCTTGAAGCATAATCTTGAAATCCGGCACGGTGAATCAACTTATGTTAAGTGTATTTACAAGTGTATGTAATTCGATGCATTTTGTATGGCTAGAAAGTGGTGTTTTCATTCTCAGTTCGTAAACCTTAAATATCGGGACTTCCAATATGCCCCTGCACTCGACAGGATGGATTTTGATAAAGACATAAAGACAGGATTTGTGTGCAATATAAAAGAGAAAGTATTGAGACAAAAGTGGAAAAATGATCAGCAATTTCTTCTTTTGTCTTGTTTCTTTCGAAAATATGGCCTGTTTTGACTGCCCCAATAGAAAAGTCTTGGGGAAATACTCAGACAAAGAAGAAAATCCTGATAATATTTTGCCTCGTGTATGTATAGTTGATTTAAGAAACTCAGCAGATAAAAAGAATTGAAGATCAACCAATATTTTGGTTGATCTTCGATAACTTTTTTATCAGCAGATCTTTTTTTGAAAAAAAAATCCACTACGTCCAGCTAGTTCCAGACATTTTTCCATCTTCTCTGTTTCAAACCAAATTCAAATTGGTCAAATATTAACAAAAATATTGAATATTTTCTGAATTTCTAAGCCACGTGATTAACCATCGTTCAAATGGCGGATTGATTACCTTAAGGTATACGACCCATCAATAGAATTATAATGATACATAAGTATCTATATATATTTAAAATCAGCATGGTATCCCGCATCTAATTGCCAATTTTTATCAACTTTGATCGTTTCGTTAGTGAAATTTTGATAATTTTATATCTTGTATCAGGGTCATACAAAATCATGAAATGCCAAACACCCCAAGCGAGCTTTTAAACGCAAAAACTGCATGATGAAAAGCAATAAACACAAGTGTTTGCATCTAATCAATAGCTTATAGTATCCCCAACATTGGACTAACAAGTAAATAAATAAAAACCAGCAACAAAATATTTTTTTTTTTTGCTTTTGTAATACATGACTACCATACTTTCGACAGGCTTTTCGGGCGAATCTGAAACAATAGTCAATTTTAAATAGCATAAATTCCAATGATATATCAAAATGCATGGCACAAAAAGAAGATAATAATTTTCCTATATGTATATTCTTTCAAATAAAGTAAAAATTAAACAGTTTCGCCGTACACAAATTTAAAAAAATCACTTTGACTTATACACCCCCTTTTTTACCACCGCCCAATATTTTCAGGAAAATGGCACTCTATGTTCATTATACTTAAATAAATTGTTTCATATGAATTTTACAGGTTTTTTTATTGTTTGTATCGGAATATTTATATAATAGTAAATGTTGCTTTAAAAAAACATATATATTTATATAAACAAAAATGTTTATAAAACAAGAGTTGTCAGTGGACAGGATAGCTCAACGAAAAATTGTTGGATTGTGAAATTTTTTAGGATGAAAAGAATAAAAAGTCTACCCAAATAGAAATTTGAAAGGGTTATGAATCTTTAACCAGTCTTTATCCTTAATAAGGAATATATGCATGTCTGACCACAAGCATGTGTGCAAAATTTCAATACTTTAACAATGAATAGCAGAAACATAAATGTTACAAGTACATAATATCTGCAAGTAAATCGTTAGTCAAACATGTCTATGTCGAAAATTGTTGAAATGCCCCAGAAATTTGCGTGTCTGAGTGTGAGTTGAGGACGGTATTATCATCACAAGAAACATTTTGAAAAATAAAGCCAGGACTGTTGTAGAAAGATAGGTCTCTATCAAAACTAGGTCTTGTTCGGGAAAGGGTTAGGTGAACAAGCAACTTTTGAATATCAGTTTTCTGATGTCATGAATCATGTTTGCTGCCTTATTTGTAGCTAAAGAGATGCAAAAGACGAGAAAGAAACACAAAAATATAAAATCAAATAGAAATTCTACAGAGAAAATGAATACAACTGGTTGTATCAGTATTTGCTTCTTTTCTCTCATTGGTTTCTTCACGCAAACCTAGCGTAGAGAAAGCATCAGTTGGTCTTATCTTGTGTCTAGTTGTTTGGGAAAGGGTTAGACAGAAAGAAATGGCAAAGGTCAAGCTTACCTTTTCCTTAAGAAAAAGCCCAAATGACGGTAAACAAAGTGACCAGTTATGGAACGAAACATTTATGGTGCGAATCAACCTCCAAACAGTGACATATTACGTCAGAGGTACGTAATTCTGATTCAAGGGAGATCACTGGATGCGATGCAGTTGTTATTGTTGCAAAGGGAGGTCATTCTAACTGCCAAAATATTTTGATTTTTTCGTCTTTTGTTGTTTCATTTGACGTTTTTATAAATTCATCTGCTGGGATTCGTTGCAGAAACTGTTCGTACAAATTCAAATCTAGTGTAGAAGCGGTTTTACAAAAAATGTTTTAAAAAATCTCCGTAAATCCGAACATGCTCGGTTATTTCCGTTGTTGCGGAAACAGCCGACATTACACGAATAATTTAGAGCTAATGATGGGTCGTAATCCTTAAATTAATCTCCGAGCAGAGTTGTCGTTCGTTACTCTCACATACATCTCTGCAACGGACTGACGCCCAATCTCCGAGCAGAGTTGTCGTTCGTTACTCTCACATACATCTCTGCAACGGCCTGTGCGTATGAATGACAAGAATCTTGTCAAACCGAGGAAAACGTGTATTATTACTGTTTAACTGTTTCGTGTGTAACATAATAAAGTAGACAAAGAAATGATGATTCCGGTTACATTTGAAAGGCACTATAACTGATGAAATAACCCATATACAATAGAACTATTTTCTCAAGCCTCCTTACCAATGGCAGGAATTTTGTGCTAAAAATAGACTAGGTTTAATGTTTTGTTTTGATAAATCGTCGGTGTTGTTATATAATATCGTATCTACGGCTTGAATCGTCACGGTTAGCTGGATAAAATCGTTCCCTATCAGAATGAAACGTACAGTAAATTTGAATGAATGACATCAATCTAAAAAAATTAAATTATTTTCGTTGGAAAATGGTATTAAATTTGAGGCAACGTGAAGTATGACATATTTTGGACTCTGGAAAAGAAAAATTATTTGTTATTGCCGTTTTGGTGTGATAGAAAGTGGCGTAATCTAGCAGATGATGACGCAATACTCTCTGAGGCAACTACAGAGGTGAATGTAATGAATGAACCGTGTGCAAGAGAGTGGCTGACGCCATGTTTGACAAGAATCTTGTCTTGACATCAATTTAATTTTTTTTTAAATTATTATCGTTGGAAAATGATATCAAATTTTAAGGAACGTGGAGTGTGATATTTTTTGGACTTCGGAAAAGAAAAATTATTTGTTATTGCCATTTTGATGTGATATAAAATGACGTAATCTAGCAGATGATGACGCAATTACCCTCTGAGGCAACTACAGAGGTGAATGTAATGAATGAACCGTGTGCAAGAGAGTGACCTTAAATTTGTTTGATATCAGTTTTATTTTTGACCTACATTTGTGCATGTGGTTGCACTGGTTAACCCTTGTCGAAACGTAAATTTACTTTCCTTTTAAACCCTTTCACCGAACGACAACGTAATTATAATGCTGTTCCAAATGGAAAGGGGCTGCAGACGACTAAATTAATGCTAACTATTGTCCACCAAGATTAACCCGGGACAACTTAATTTTCGTGTGCAAGTTCCGTTAGTTGAGCGTCTAAACAAAACATGACCGAATCGGGGTCATTACATATGCAGATGTCCCGGGTTAATCTTGCTGGACAATAACTAATTAATAGTTAAAAAGACAACATCAATATTGTGAGATATAAGAAAATACTTTATTTGTGTACCTGAAATATAATAGATTCACTATTAAACGAGAATAATTTCAGTTGTTTTGATAAAGCAGTCTCGTTTAATAGTGAATCTATTATAGTGTGATTTACAAGCATCTATAAATATATAATGGCAAATATAGTTGAAAGACTTTAAAAATAGCAACACTTTACAAACAGGATGTAAAATAATATATTGCAAGGAGTAGGCGTGAGAATTTTTTTGATATTTTTGTAGATCTACCATTCAGCATTTTGTTCTTTTTTTCACATTTTTTCACATTTTTATCTATATATCTTATCATTAAAGAAACAATAGAAAAATATTAATCGAGTCATGTGTTGTCTGGAAAAGAGTTAAACGTACAAATATATGTTAACCCTTTCTCAAAGGATCTCTGGGACAACAAACAAAGTAAATACTTGGGAAAGTGTCGCGGGAAAAGAAGAAAATGCTGATAACAAGCATTTCTCCTTCTCCCTAAAGACTTTCTGTGGAGAAATAACACCCACTATTTTTACATTTAGATCTATGTAGAAGCTTTCAGATTGCGACGCTCGAAATTCCTATTGTAAGGGTACGGCGAGGAATCGGGTGACACAGCAAAATTTGCAAACAATCTTCAATAAGTTTGTTACTATACGACCGATTGAAAACGTTTTGAAACAGAAAAGACGGAAAGACGTCCGAAATTTCGTTGATTTTCAACAAAAAAGCTCGTAACTGCAGCTTAAAATAAGCTGCAGTTACGAGGTTTTTGTAGAAAAGCAGCGATTTGCTGGATGTGGTGGATGATGGGTCTTGGGAAAACATTGTGGAAAACTATGAAATTGCTTATGACAATTTCTCCATATCCCACATTTTTTTCTACTCAAAAAGTGTTAAAATTTCAAAATTTCCCCATTTTGAAAATGTCGTCTGCAGATTCTTTCAATTTGGACCATCCTAATATTTTGTCGTTTGGTAATGGGTTAACGAAATCATTTAATATTTTCTGCGGTCGATTGTTGTTTTTGTTTTGTCACATGATTCCCGCTCGTGAATGAACACAGTTAAATCTGCTCCATCACGCTAGGGTCTACCTCCCCGCTTCGTCTAAATCGTCGACGCTGTTGCTTACGAAATTTTTCCGCCTCTCGTTCGAAAATCTCCAACAATCGACTTTGCCAAGCGCCTTCTTTTCTGGGAACTACTTTTTCGTTTTTCGTTTGGTCCATTCCGGGGTATAGGAAAAAGTCCATATTGATCGCGTAGACTGGTGACTCGATAGAAGATTTAGACTGGCGCCGCCGTCTTGTATGAACTATCGGCTGGTAGTCAATGCGCTGCACATCGTTTCGCCTGCTATCCGAAGGTCGTTGTCTTAAGGCCTGGGGCTCTAATCTTTCATGAACCATAGGTCGTATGTCTAGGCGTCCGTCTAGGTTAGGCTGCTCGGTTACGTGGCCATTCTCGGCATCAAGGTCAATGAAACAATGGCTTTCCTTCACTGAAAAAAAAAAACGAAAACAAACTATTACCAGGGTACCAAGTCCAATGTGGACGGTTTTGCAGACGACAAAATAGTATTTGATAAAGATTACATAGAGCACGATATTGCAAAATTTAGGCAAAAGGAGAAAATGCTGGTTATCGACTTTTTCTCTTTTTTAACCAATTCTTGTTTCTGAAAGATTTAAACAAAATTATTCATGTCACTCATGTGACGCTCAGAGTCACTAATTTGGAAAGGGTTAATTTGACCCTTTCCAAAACAATACCTTGCTTTGACGTCCCTAAAAGAAAATGCTTGGGAACATAATTATTTAGACAAAGGAAGAAAATACTTTCTCCTTTTTTCTCAATATTGTCTGTGCTATATTTTTCACATATTCTATCTTTATTGAGATACATTATGTCGTCTACAATAGCTTCCACATTGGAACAGTCCATTTTGCCGTCTTGGAAAGGGTTAGCGTGCAGTCTCTAATTTACTTCCTTTCTCACCCATGAATGTGTCGACAAATATCAAAGGAGTGCTTAAATATCCGGGTAACGTGCATTACATGCGGAATGTTTTAAGGTAATAACACTCGATAAAAAACATATTTGTTTAAAATCGTATGTAAGCACCCATTGATCTTAATTAAGGAAGAAACGATTAAGCTGGTAGCTTTAAAGTGTTAATAATAGTTTTACATTGGGATTATAAGACATGATTCCTTAGTGCATATCGGTCATCGGTTATTTATCTTTGAAAATAAACGACATTTATTCGAGCATACTGTTGATCACATTCGAAGATGACCTGTAAATTTTACAGATCATTCATAAAGAAGCTGTTGTTGCTGTGTTTTTGAACGTCACCGACAATTTGCAAAAGTATATTTAAATAATTATATTATTATAAATTATCGGGATGTAGCCTATATCGGAATTGGAAAGAATTTTGAGCTAAAAATAGACTGGGTTTACCATTATGTTTTGATAAACTGGCGGTGTTGTAAGCACAGAAAATATTAAGGTAACAGGGGAAATGCTGATTATCAGTTATTCTTATTTTGTCCTAATGTTTTCCCAACCCTTTTTCGTATGGACGTCAAAGCCAGGTTTTATTTTTAGAAATGCCATGGTTAAGTTAAGATGGTATTTTGTGACTTCCTAAGAGTATGTGTATCGAGTGATCAGTGATTATGTAACTATTTCCTTAACCGCAAAAAGTAGATTGATTTAATTTGAAAGGAGTTGCAAACTGAAATATGACAAAATGCAAGATACATTGTATTTCTTTAAAAGCAATTTCTAGTGTGACGTTCTTCTTGGTTTGAAACACATTAAGAGAAAAGAAGCATAGGCTGACCACCATTATTTTCACTCATTCTCTAAAAAAAGAATCCTCATTATAGACTCAAACTCAATTGAATCGGCGAGCATATCTGATTTAAAGTACTATTTTAAAAATCTTTACAGAAACTGCGAAAACGAGACCGATCAAACTGTTTCATAGGACATGTGTATTAAATAGCAAACAAACCGTTTTAAAATTCAGAGCATTGATATCATTAAAGGAAAATGAGAAGATATACTCATCCGATAGGATTTTTCAAAGGAATTGCCATTTCTTATAATCATGATTTTTAACCATAATATTTATTGTGCAAGTATATGTAATTACATGCATTATCTTTATTGGTAATCTTGCTTTTTGATTAATTTATGTCGCTACTTTTCACCGAAAACCTCGTTACTACAGCTTAAAAGAAGCTGAAGTTACGAGTTTTTTGTTGAAAAGCGACGATGTACTGTTCTACCAATTTCACAAATCCGTGTATTAATTTAATTATTAAGAACCTTTCTGAGACTTGCATTATTTTTGTTGATCTCAAAAATTTAGATTACCAATATTTCAGAATATAACAGGGACGTTTTGATATCTCAATAAAATGAACATTGTTTCAGAAATTGCGGTAAAATGATTTTTCAAATTTATTTTAAAAAATGGATTATTATTCAACAATACAAAATATGTGCGTTCCTTTTAAAAACGCAAAGTTTTAAGCAAAAAAATAGACTTAAATAAATTACAAGAATCAATGAACGTAATGTAGAGGAATCACATGAAATGATTTTCTTGTTTGGCTTTTAGTAAAAAATAAAAAAAAAAGATTTTTTGTTAGTTACCGAAATCATCACATCGAAAGAAATTTCATTATTTACCTGAATTCATTATTCGATGCTTGCTTGGGAATAATTAATCAAAGTAAACCTAACAGTTTATTGTCAAAAAAATTGATAACATGCAAATTCCGAAAAGAAGTATTCAATTCATTTATAATTTTGTTATCTCGATTAATTCGATTCAATGGACGCAAGACAGTTCTTCATTTATTCATGTTTAGAAAAAAAAATGTTTATTTCGTCGGCGTAAATGCAAAATCTCGTTTGTCATTTTTTGCAATTTTCAAAGTAAAACCTTGAACGACTAATTTAGAAAATTCTTGCAGGTTTTGGGATATCTTTACTAATCAGTATCAATGACACACTATGAATAATTATGTGAACAATATGTCCGAATTTCAAATAAATCCTTTCAGTTTTGGAAAAATAATTAAATACTTTTCTCCCCATTTAAAACCTTCCAAAAACTAAGATACGAGGTTTTGCATCAACACCGATGGTTTGAATAGAATCTTCACTTCAAATTGCCTGAGATTTTATATAAAATTGAGAGGAAATGATAATGCGATTTATTTTTTAATTGTTATGCTCATATAAGTTTACCGTCAAGTGCAAATGAAATGGTTATCCCATGAGAGATCTATTATTACACACCAATTATGAAAATGCATCATAAATCGATGCTTTTCAACGAAAAACTCGTAACTGCAGCTTAGAATAAGCTGCAGTTACGACGTTTTCGTTGAAAAGCGACGAATTATTGATGTTCTTTCCTCTCTAGTATCAACTATCCATAAAGAAATGTCCAAAGTGAGAATATTTCCATATATGTTTTGATGAAAGCAAACAAAGACAAATCCAAAAATGCCACAAAAATCAAACAACAAAAATTCAAGTCAACCAAGGTATCAAATGAAATGGTATGGAAGAAAAATTGTGCATATTTGCAAAGAAAATGTATCGAAAAAAGAAAAGTTGCTACTTAAAAGAATTTGTTCTTTTCTCGTGTTGTTTTCTTGTCTCAAATTTTCAAGACGTAAATGACAGATGTCGTTTGGGAAAAGGATAATAAAAATCAACATACCCATAATAGACGTCAGGTAAACAGCGAAAATATTCCTCATCATTACAACCATCGTGGAAAGTGAAAATTCCTGTTTTGTTAAACTTAAAATTAAGTAAGAATTCTAAAGAATTATTTTTCCTCCTTTCTTTAGGATTGTTGTGCAAAGTAGCCAAAGATCCAAAGATTTTGTGTGGCTGTTTCAGATCGAACATTGTGCTTTTATACTGTTTGAAACGATGAGAAATTTTGCGAAAGAAACTTCTAGGTGGCCGATTCAACCTTTCGCGTGGGCCGTAGTTTTGTGTGGAGGTGGGGGAATATTTGTAAATAGATAAGTACAATCAGTTAGATTATTTTACTATCATAGTAAGTAAAATTGATAGCAAATATTTCATTGATAGAAAGAAGTTTAACCCATTAGGAAACGGCAAAAAATTGGACTGCTCCAAATTCAAAGATGTTGCAGACGAAATTATAAAGTAAATGAAAAGTGACCATTTCTTTGTCGTTCTGTGTAGAAAACATTGTGGGAAATGAAGAAATTGCTTGTCACAAGCAATTTCTTCATTTTTTACAATATTTTCCAAAGCCCTTTTCTTTTCGGGAGTTAAAAGGAGTCAATATGTGGTTATGGGTTAAGGTCGCTTTCAACATTTTTGATTAACCCATTTAATTAGATAGCAACGAATACCTCGTTATTTTTTATTAAGGCCACCGGTCCACAAAGCACATTTGCAATTTTTATATAGCCTACATGTACTTCGAAGTTACTTACAAGGGGGTATATAAACGGGATTTTAGCCTCGCATAAAAAGAACCAGATATATTACAGATTTCATTTCACATGGCGCAACTTTAGCTTCACAAATCACACGCCTGGGCAATTTCAAATTAACAATTCGGTCATATTTTCTTGTGACCCTGTTATATATGTGTACTTTGATTCAAGTCTTTTTGAAAAATGTTACGCTAAATGCGAAATATGAAACACATTTTTAGTAATTTTTTTAGTGTGAGGTCAAATGAAATTCGTAATACACTTAGCCGCACAGCTAACTCCTCACTTTTGTTTTTTGTATAACTAAGTTATCGCTCAATCAATCACTTTGATTTTTCATATTTCAGTAGATGACCTATTTCCCATTAATTTTAGTCAAAAACAAATTTAGTTTTACGTGGCATTTACCTCGTCCAACGTGCACGTGCGTTTAACGATTTTAAAAGATACTAGTTTTGTAGTGTTGACGTCACTTTTGTGACGTTATGGTGTATTTAGCAAATGATTTCTTCGCAGTGTGTTTTCATATTGTTCTTTGTAAACGAAGGCAATCATTTTATTAACTGTAAAAATACGTGTTAAATTCGATCTCATCCAACGTATCGACCATGTTACGTTTTAGACCTGTCTTTGTTACGTTGTTTAAATAAAATTTCGTTACTAAAACTTGTCGAAATTATGATTTTTATTACTCCCGATCACCATTGAATAAAGACATGGTGAATTATTCAGGTTTTTTTGTTAAGTTGCATGTGCATGCATTTCAAAATCGTTAAACGCACGTGCACGTTGGACGAGGTAAATGCCACGTAAAACTAAAATCAGTTTTGACTAAAATTGATGGGAAATAGGTCATCTACTGAAAAATGAAAAATCAAAGCGATTGATTGAGCTGTTACTTAGTTATACAAAACAAAAGTGAGGAGTTAGCTGTGCGGTCAAGTATATTTGACTTAAACTGCGTTATCTTCCAACATACAATGTACGGAAGGAGGGGGGGGGGGGGGGGGGGGGGGGGGTGGGGAGGGGGTTCTTGTGGCTTATCCAAAAATTCTGCATATTGTGATAGAAGCACCAAAATTAGCACCATCATAGTATACAATTTTCAAAACTTCAAAATGGTATCCATCATAGGAACCACCATGTCTGCCATTTTCCAAGATTGCCACCGTCTCTTTAGGTAAAACAATCAGAAAAATAGCGCGTTTCGAGTTACAAGCACAAAATTTGGCACAAACGTTTCTCAGAGTATACTTGTTTCAAATATATGGTATCCACCATGAGAAGCCTAACACGGCTGCCATTTTCGAGATGGCCACCATCTCTATAGGAAAAGAAAATCGATAACAGTCTTCCTCTAGAGATACATGCA